>VZTD01003021.1:540398-562138 GCA_013397725.1 Rhagologus leucostigma
ACATCCCTGAATCCTCCCCGACATCCCTGAATCCTCGCCGACATCCCCGAATCCTCCTCGACATCCCTGAATCCTCCCCGACATCCCCGAATCCTCCCCGACATCCCCGAATCCTCCCCTGCGTGTTCCCACCGAGCCTGTCAGGCCGGAGGTGATGCCATGGATCAACACCTTCAGAAGCAGGAGGGCAGAACACCCGAACGGTCCCGTCTCTCCCAGGAGAGGTTCCTGACCTGGAGAGTTCTCCTGGAAGAGGGGAAGAGCAGGAGCTTCCTGAGCAGGCCAGGATTTGCAGCCAGCCCCTAAATCCTCGTGGCTGCTCCGTGCCGGGAGCAGGGGAGGCTGTCAGGGCTCGGAGGCAAAACTCCCTGGGTGTCCCCTCGGAAGCGCTCCCGAACGGGGAACACGCGGCCACGGAGGTGCCTCTGAGGGAGGAAGCTCCTCTGGAGGAGCAGCAGCCCCGGCAGCAGCGATTCCTTGGTTCGGGGTTGGGTTCCTTGCAGGGAGCGGGGAAGGGCAGCCGGGGCACCCCGCGATTGTCCCGTTTTTTCAGGCGAGGCAGGAACGTTCAGAGAGGCCAAGGAGGCAACAACAACCACGGATAAAAACAGATCACCACGGAACTCCTGTGTCAGACACCACCCATCCATCGCGCCAGAGGCGCCGCGTTTCCGTGGAAACCACAGGAATGCCAAGAGGCAGCGGGCTGAGGGATCAGGAACAGGGCTGAGGGAGCAGGGATGGGGCTGAGGGAGCAGGGATGGGGCTGAGGGATCAGGAACAGGGCTGAGGGAGCAGGGATGGGGCTGAGGGAGCAGGGACGGGGCTGAGGGAGCAGGAACGGGGCTGAGGGAGCAGGAACGGGGCTGAGGGATCAGGAACAGGGCTGAGGGAGCAGGGATGGGGCTGAGGGAGCAGGGATGGGGCTGAGGGATCAGGAACAGGGCTGAGGGAGCAGGGATGGGGCTGAGGGAGCAGGGATGGGGCTGAGGGATCAGGAACAGGGCTGAGGGATCAGGAACGGGGCTGAGGGAGCAGGAACGGGGCTGAGGGAGCAGGAACGGGGCTGAGGGAGCAGGGATGGGGCTGAGGGATCAGGAACGGGGCTGAGGGAGCAGGGATGGGGCTGAGGGAGCAGGAACGGGGCTGATGGATCAGGAACGGGGCTTGGCCAAATGCACCTGAGGGTGGGGTTGGGGTGATGTAAATCAGGACCAGGAGGGTCCTCTGCAGTGGGATCCGACACTCGTGTCCCGTGGTATCAAAGCCAGGAAGGGCAATAAAACGAAATCCATCACCCTGCTGGAATTCCCTCCGTCACAGTGGATCTCTGACGGACTGCCAAGGACAAACGGCAGCATTTCCCCTCATTCTGAAGAACCGTGTCAATGTTCTCCCCACACCTGAGCGGCTCTTTACGGGGCCCAGCAATCCCAGCCAGAGGGAGGGGTCTGAGCCCTGTTTGGTCTCAGGTTCCATCCACAGACAGAAGAAAAGCCAAATGTCCATTTCCTGCTGCAGAAAAGGCAAAACACCCAGGCTCTGATTTCCCAACAAGCTTTCCTCTCTCCCTCAGAAAAAGATGGGAAGAAAAGCTTCCATTTCATTAAGATGCCATTTGCTGTTGAGAAAAGATATTAGGGAGGGAAATAAGGGAGCAGTGCCCACTCGGTGACCTTGTCCACACGAAGATGAATGACCCAGAGCTGCTCAAACCCTGATTATGCAGCAGCCTCCCCTGGAGAAATGCGCTTGTCTGGCTGGACATGGCAAAGGAGCTCATCAGACAGAGCAGCAGCCAGGGAGAGATGAAGCAGCACGAGCAGCTGCCTTCCAGTAAACGCTCCCAGACTCACATTTTCATTAGTCCTAAATTCAATCACAGTTTAAAGGAAGCAAAAGATAAAGAGCGAGGGAACGTTTAAAGGATTCTTCAGAGAGCGAGGCAGTCTCGGGTCGCCATTAAACCCCGACTCAAAGTTATTGTTATTCCTCCCATCCCTGCTGTGCCCGGGCACCAGGCAGGCCGAGATTCCGGGGTGGCACTGGCTGGGCTGGGCCCGGGGCTGGGATGGGGACGGGGATCCAGCTGTTGGGAGCTGCAGCTGGAAATGCTGAGCTGGGAGAGCGCATGAGCCACCCTGGAGCTGGGCAAGGGCTCTGCTGCCTGGTCTGGGCAGCTGAAACACGGACCAGGGCCAGGGACTGGGTCAGCTCAGGGACAGTGACAGCAGTGACAGGAGAATTATCAGTGTAATCCCTGCCTTTGCCAGAGAAAAGTGCTGAGCAGCTTTGCAGGGCCTGAAGGGGCTCCAGGAGAGCTGGAGAGGGACTGGGGACAAGGCCTGGAGGGACAGGACACAGGGAATGGCTTCCCACTGCCAGAGGGCAGGGCTGGATGGGATCTCGGGCAGGAATTGTTCCCTGGGAGGGTGGGGAGGGGCTGGGCTGGAATTCCCAGAGCAGCTGTGGCTGCCCCTGGATCCCTGGCAGTGCCCAAGGCCAGGCTGGACGGGGCTGGGAGCAGCCTGGGACAGTGGGAGGTGTCCCTGCCCATGGGATGGGATGGGATTTAGGTCCCTCCCAGCCCAACCCATTCCATGGTTCTGTGACTCTGTGGAATACAGAACAGCTGGAGAGAAGAAGGAATTGAGGGAATGGCCACATCAAGGCTTTGCTGCAGGTGCTGGAAGGGACAGGAGGTGCAGGAGAGCAGCACCATCCCTTTGGCACAGAGCAAGAGCCAACCCTGACAGAGCAGAGACTGCTTAGGGAAGGGAATGAACTGCTTAGGGATGTATTTTTCTGGGCAAAATTCATCATTTCTCTCCCTGTCCCTTTACCTTTTTCTTTTTTGTTTCGTTGTGGAAGCACCAGGTCTGTGGGAGGGAGTCAGAGCAGTTCCAGATCGTGAGAAAATAAACCTCACCACAAACTGAGGCCCAGGTTCTGGGGAAGGGGAGTCCCTTTCTAATAACGTGAGAAAGAGCTGCATTGTGAATCTGCTCTAAAAAGAGCCAGAGCAATTGGAATTCCAGGCTGCCACGCACCAGGCGACAGTAAAACAGGAATGGGAAGTGCCGGCTCTTTGTTGCGGACAAATTTCCGGAGCTGGTGGTGGAGAGCTGCCCTGAGCGGGATCAGAGAGGGATCAGCACCTGCGGCTCTGCTGCTGGGCACCCACGTTAAAGCAGGTGGCAGCGGGAGGAGTGTGTGCCTCTGCCTGCACAGAGCTCCGAGGGTGTGAATTCTCCTCCCCGCTGTGTGCTCAGTGAGTGATGAACTCATTCGAGGCAGGTGTGGAGCTGCAGCCCCAGCTGATCTCTCCTGCCGTGGCCGAGCACCAGGGCTCCCTTTCCCACTGCTTCCAAGTGCCACAGAGTTCCAGAGGGGTCGGATCTTTCCCAGATCAAACAGCTCAGCCCCAGCCACGGGCTCTGACCAGTCTGGCCAGACCCTCCACGCCCTGGAGAAGGGGCAGTGGGGAGGCCAGGGGAGAGCTGGGTTTGTTCATGCCCAGCAACTTCCCAGCTGTGGCCCCAGCTCCCCTTTCCAGGTTTGGATCCATCAGGGGATGCGCCCAGCCCCTGCCCAGAGAGCCCCCAGGACTGCGGGTGCCCTCCTTGCTCCCGCAGGTGATTCCTGATCCTGATCCTGCCTGCAGAGTGGATGGGCCGTGGGATGGGACAAGCCCTGGGAGAGGGACAAGCCCTGGAGAGGGACAGTCCTGGGAGAGGGACAGTCCTGGGAGAGGGACAGTCCTGGGAGATGGACAGTCCTGGGAGATGGACAAGCCCTGGGAGAGGGACAAGCCCTGGAGAGGGACAGTCCTGGGAGAGGGACAGTCCTGGGAGATGGACAAGCCCTGGGAGAGGGACAAGCCCTGGAGAGGGACAGTCCTGGGAGATGGACAAGCCCTGGGAGAGGGACAGTCCTGGGAGAGGGACAATCCTGGGAGATGGACAAGCCCTGGAGAGGGACAGTCCTGGGAGAGGGACAGTCCTGGGAGAGGGACAGTCCTGGGAGACAGACAGTCCTGGCTTCCTGAGCATCCAGTTCAGAGCCAGGCCCCTGGCCATGGAGCTTGGTCCCGGCAGCTGCAGGAGCCTGGGAAGGCCCAGGAGGGGTGGATGTGCCCCCTCTGGCAGCTCCGGCCCCACATCCCTCCCTGAGCAGGCTTTGGAGGAGGAACGCCCAAGGCCGCAGGGTCCCACCCCGCCAAGGAGGACATCCATCCACCCCTCTGCCTGTCTAATTACCCTGCGGTAATTAGGCAGCTCCCTCCGCTCTGGTGCAGGTTTCACTTTCACATCGGCTCTGGGCAGGATTTCCGCAGCCGCCCCCAAAGGAATGATCATTCCGGGCTATTTGTGCTGTGGGACTCGGTGTCCCAGCGGGGCTCAGGGAGCACCAGGAGCTCTCTGGAGGTAGGAGATGACCCCTGCCCTGAAGGTCAGCTGGATGAACTGGGCTGATTTTTTGGATTCACCAAGAATCCCTGTGGGTACCTTCCTGGAAAGGGCGCTCAGGCCTGGGCACTGCCCAGGGAGGTTTGGAGTCCCCGTCCCTGGAGGTGTCCAAGGAATTCCTGGAGGTGGCACTAAGAGACAAGGTGGGGGTTGGGCACAGCCTGGACTCGATGATCCTGGAGCTCTTTTCCAGCCTCAACGAGTCCATGAAAACCGAAATCACCTTTCCTGCAGGAGCACTGCCCCTGCCAGGCCCCAGCTTTGCCAGCAGAGCCCACAGGGCCCCTCTCCTGCTGCAGTCCCTGATCTGCACTTTTCCCTTTCATTTTCGGTTGTTTCCCCCACCGGAACTCTGGCTCCGGGCAGGCGGGAGCTGCTTCCCCTCCCAGCTCTTCCCAGGTTAAATCAGGGATGCTGAAGCACATTTTATGTGGAGTGTCTGCTGGAGCAGCGATTCATCACTGCCAGGTTATCTGAAAACGCCCGTTCGTTGTGGCTTCATTCCCCACTCCACCAGCACCAGACACATCTCCATGGCAGTCATTAATCCTCCTGCTCCGGGGAGCAAGGCCAGGCCAGGCCTGGGAGCACAACTCCACCAGGGGCTCTGAGGAAGGAAAAAATGGTGTTTTGGGAAGGTGGAAATTGGGATGGACGGGGGAAAACCAGGGGGGTTCTCTGGGACCGTGCACGGGGTCGGGGCTGAGGAGGGGAGAACTCTGCAAGCAGATGGACACGGAGAAGGAACTGCTGCAAAGCTCTGGGAAAATGATTGTTCCTCTGAGAGCTTTGAGCTCAGTTCATTAAAGGATATTCCTGGAATATTTC
Organism: Rhagologus leucostigma; assembly: GCA_013397725.1. Taxonomy (NCBI): domain Eukaryota; kingdom Metazoa; phylum Chordata; class Aves; order Passeriformes; genus Rhagologus; species Rhagologus leucostigma. The sequence goes on from VZTD01003021.1 coordinate 545,696, forward strand.
TTTTCCAGATTAGGCACACGGCCAGAACAAGTGACCGTAAACTTGGCACCCTCGGGCTCTCCGTTAATTCTCCCTCTCTGCTTGTGGAGCCAGGCTCTGCTTTTAAGGTGAGAACATCGAATCCATCATTTCGAGGGCCACAAATTCTCCTTCGTGAGATCTACAAAATCCTGGAATGGTTTGGGTGGGAAGGGACATCAAAGCTCCTCCAGTTCCAACTCTGTGCCATGGCAGGGACACCTTCCCCTGTCCCAGGCTGCTCCCAGCCCCGTCCAGCCTGGCCTTGGGCACTGCCAGGGATCCAGGGGCAGCCACAGCTGCTCTGGGAATTCCAGCCCAGCCCCTCCCCACCCTCCCAGGGAACAATTCCTGCCCAGTATCCCATCTAAACCTACTCTCCATCCCCTGAGATCCACTCCCTCAGAGCCAGCCCAAGCTCAGTTTAAGCCCTAGGCCTCACTGCCAACACTCGGTGATTACAGATGAGACTTCCAGAAGGTTCTGTGAAGTTTAGTTCCTAAGTCACATTTAGAAAATTCCCTTTATTACTCCCGCTTCTCTTGCTGCTGCGAAGCCCAGCCCTGTGCTGTGGCTGCTTCCCAGGGCTGGGAGTTGCTCCTCTGATTCCCTGCCAGGAACAGGGAAGTTTCCATGGACCAGGTGGTCTCTCCTACTCCCCAGCCTCTTCCTAACACTCCACACAGGTACAGGAAAAATGGATCCACTGCTGGGCACGGACGGGGATTCTGCAGGGTCATTTGCTGCCGTCCCTTCCCAAATTAGCCCAACCCCCCTAATTACTCGGCTTTCTCCAGCAAGTGTTCCTCAAAACCCCGCAAAAGAGATCCTTAATGAATAATTGCATCTCATTGATCTCTTTAACTGGAATCACTTAGTCGCTCAAAATTTGAGAATCTGCTGCTGTCCCTCAGGTCATTTTGTTTGGAGCAGCGCAGGCTGCGAGGAAGCTAATTATGTAAAATAGCAATTAATTTCCCACAGCCATGACAAATATTTGACTTAAAAGATGTCTCTGTCTTGTGCTGAGCTCCAGCCCTCTGGGGGCTGTTCCCATGCCAGGAACGGGGCTGTCCTGGCCCAGCAAGGGCTCAGTGTGATTTTTCAGACACGGGTGGTTCCTTTGTGCCCAACCCCGCTGCTCTGTCTGCACCCATGAAGGAGGAGTGTGGGGATATCACAGATTTCTGGGATTTTTAGGCATTCCAGGAAGACACAAAGCGCAGAAATTCTCTTAAATCCACTGGGCTTCCTTCCCAGGGACGGAAGCTCTGCACTTCTGCCCAGATTCAGGAAATCATGGAATCAGGGAATATCCTGAGCTGGGAGGGATCCACAGGGATCATCCAGTGCAGCTCCTGGCCCTGCCCACACACCCCAACAGCCCCGCCCTTGGCATCCCTGGCAGCGCTGTCCAGCTCTGCAGGTACTCCATGCCCCAGTGCAGGTACTGGGCTGCAGGATGGGGGTGAGGTGTCCCTTCTCCACCCGCAGCCTGCGCAGAGCAGGGAACCTCCAGAAGACACAAATGCATCCTGGTCCGTAGAAGGAGCCCAGGTCTGAGCTCTCCTGGGCACCACAAAGCTCCTGGGATGGACGCCCTGAGGGCCTGCAGGGGCCAGGGCACCGAGGAAGTGGGGAAAGAGTGAAAAATCCCAGCTGGGACAGAAGCACCGGTTCTGCAGAGCCCTTGGGATGGACACCCCGGGGCTGAGCCCCCACTCAGAGCTCAGATCCCACCTGCAGCAGCTCCCCCTGAAATCAGGGGGAATCGCCAAAGACAGCTGGGAGCTGTAGGAGATCTCCGTGGGTTCCAGCTGGACACAGCCTTGGGAATGAGAGGAGAAGCTCCCACGGGAAGGGCCCTGCTGCTCTCTGAGACTGAGACTGGGCATCAGCTTCTCTGCACCAGGTTAAGGCAATGCTTGGAAGCAAAATCTTTCCCGAAGCTGGCAGGTTTGGGCAGAGATGTTTTGTTTGTTTCTGCGCTTGTGTGAGAGAGAGATTTATAAAATAAATGTGACATTCCCGCAGCCCAGCAGGCCCATTCCTGCTGCCAGGGCTGCACCGTTCCCCGTCCCACAGGCCCCCCCTGCTCATTTATTTCTCTTCCACCTGCAATAAAGGCGGTGACTGAGCCATTTTTCCTGTTCGTGGAAGCCTTGATGCCGCCAGATGGGAAACTCAACCAATAACCAAAGTGTGGCTGCAGGACTGCTTCATTCACCGGGTTTTAGGGAAGGAGCTGGCTGAATTCCTGGCCCTCTCCCTGCAGCAGGAATGGTGGCTATGAATCAAAGCCTGGAGCTGCCATGGCTTAGCGGGTTACTGACCTCTGGGACACGGAAATAAGCTGTTTGGATGTTCTTTTCCATCTCACTGCGAAGAAAATGTTGTGAACTCCATGGAATGCAGGGAAACCGAGAGCTCCTGGGGTGGCTGAGAGCTCCCAGCTCCCAGGGAACGCCCTGACCTGTCCCGGCTCAGCAGCTCCCGCGGATGTGTCAGCTCCAGGCTCTCCGCGTTCATTTGTTCTCCGCCGGGACCTGGATTTCGCCCGCTGTGAATACAGAACGTCCCGGCCCTGCGGCATCCTGACTTCCACCCTTTATTCCGTTGGCTTTCCCAAACCCCACGGGCACCTTCCCCCTCCACACGGTCAAGGTGACAGAGCTGAGGTGAGAAATGGCATCGCAGAGAGCAGCGGCAGCAGGCAGGAAGGGAGGGATTTGTTCAGGCTGGAATCTTACTGAGAACACAACTCAGCCCTCACCAGAGATTCAGAGATGAAAATAATCCTTTACTTTTATTCTGCCGTCACTCCCAGCCGGTCTCTTTCGCTCCCAGCCCTGACAGGGCAGGAGCAGCAGTCACGGCGCCATTCCCGTTGTGTTTAATTGTTCCAGCGGAGCGCGGGAACAAGAGCCTGCCATGGAAAAGGCCCAAGGCAGAGGAACTGTCAGGCTGAGAGCCTTTGAATTCGGGCAGAAAAAAGCAGCTGCAGAGGCTGGTGGTGAAATCAAACACCTGAGTGCTGGTGAGCTCCCCTCCCCGCCTGGCACGTGCCAGCCCTCTCCTGCTTCCGCAGGGGAACTGGTCCATGGGTTCGGCCAAACCCACGGTGCTCCCCGTCCGAGAACCACCTGGATCCTGCTGCGTCCTCCCAGGCATTTGCACAAAATCACTCTGATTATCCCAAACCACTTCCCCAAAATACCGCTGGAACAGCAGCTGCAATTACCGTAATTCCAGTGCAAATTTCCCTTCCCATAATCACTGCCCATTACAGCAGGCACCGGCGGGACCTTCAGCTTCACCTGGGAGATGTGAAACAAAGATTTACCTTTTTTAACTCATTTCAGCCCAGTTTGGAAAGGCTTTGTTATAGGCAGTCTGTAGGAGCTACTCAGAGGCTTTTCCCAGCCCTTCCTTCCTTCCTTCCTTTCCTTCCTTCCTTCCTTCTTCCCTCCTTTCTCTCCAGGCTGTTGGGAAACCACCCAACCCTCATCCTCAGCTCTTCACCCCACTAGTGACCATAAAACTGACCCTACAACTGACAGAACTCACCAAGTTAATTAAGGCGTGTGGATAAATCCCTTTTCCCTGTAGGTACCTACAAATGTATTTTATATGATCTCCATTGGAGCTAACAGGAGGAGCAGCAGAGGTAAACACAGCCAAAATAATGAGAAAATTGGATATTAGGTTTCTGTCCTGGCAGAGTTTTCTGGGGAATATCTGTCTGGATACTTCAGGAACCTCCAGGTCCCCAAATGTGCTTTAAAAATAGTAAGATTTCATAAAAACTAATCAATAGTGAGGCTCAGGTTTGCCCTTCCAGTGGGCTCCTTGGCCTTCCTGTGCTGCTCCATCTAATTCCTCAGTCCTGCAAGTCCAAAACATTAATTTTTCTTTAAAATAAGAAGCTGAAATCTCTTTTACCCCTGAGTCCAGAACTCAGAGCTTCCAGAATATTGAATATTACCAGCCTTTTAATCAAAAAGTCTGGAATTTTAAATTTTCTCTGTTCTCAGAGGTTGCGGCTTGCACAGTGTGTGAGTGAGCAGCTCTCGGGCTCCTTCCCCTTGTCCCTCCTGCCGCCTTTCAGGAGTCTATTTTTAAAAGTACCACCCAGGGCATTGGAATAGCAATAAAGAATAGGTTAAACCTCTGATGTTTCATTCCAGGAAAGCTGAAAAGATTAATGCACTTGTCTGCAGCCTGAGCCCGTGCCGTTCCCACTCCGCAGAGCAGGGACAGCAGTTCCTTTATCACCCAAATCCCACTGCGGGGCTGCGGCACCGCTCGGGCTGCGCGGAGCAGAACTGCCCCGGCTGCTGAGAGGGGCCCGCCTGGGGCTGGAGACCCCGCTGGCTCCGGGGGACAGCCTGGGAGCCGTGGTGACACGGAAGGGCTGCTGTGGGATGGGTTACACCTCGCTGTGGTTTGGGATTTTTTATTTTTACGGAATCACAAAATCACTGGGGTTGGAAAAGATCTCCGGGATCATCGAGTCCACCCTGCGGCCGATCCCCACCAGAGCACTGAGTGCCACGTCCAGGCACTCCTTGGGCACCTCAAGGGGTGGGGACTCCACCATTCCCTGGGCAGCCCCAATGTCTGACCACCCTCTCCACGGAGAAATTCCTCCTGATGTCCAGCCTGACCCTCCCCTGGAGCTGTTTGAGGTTCTGTTCTTTGCGTGGGACAAGGGCTCATCCTGCCAGCTCCTGGGGGCTCTCGGAGCCTTGGCTGCCCCAGCTGGGCCTGGGAAACCTCCCTGACCCCTCAAACACAGCCCAGGGCAGCCCCACAGGGGGTGGCACCTGTCCGAGTGTTGCCTCAATTTCTCTCCTTGCAGGGTTTTCATCCTTAGACTCACAGACCCCAGAAATCCCAGAATGTCCTGAGCTGCGAGGGACCCGAGGGATCACGGATCCAGTCCCCGGCCCTGCCCAGACACCCCAACAACCCCACCCCGTGCAGGTCTGCACCCCAGCTGTGTCCCAGCCCCTCAGCTCCTGGCTCAGACACCAGAGAGCTCATTTTGCTAAAACGCTGCGATTCTTGGACTGATTTTATACCCCACAAAAATGGGAACGAATTGGAGTGGCTGCATTGCTATCATTATTTGCACAGAGCAAACACATCATTAGGTGGGGTGTGAGGAGCAAGTCAGTGGCATTTGCTACCTGATTATACCAAATTTCAGATGTTTCAATAGACTTGGCTTTTTCATTATTCTTTAATTTGGATTTTCTTGCTTTTTCTCCCCTAAGCACCTCCTCAAAGGTTAGATTATTGTTGCTGTTAATATCTCTGGGTGTTCCTAATTTAGCTGGATCTGGTTTTTGAGATTATTTATGTGTTGAGTGTCTTTGTTAATAGAAACCAGACTCTTTAGGATGGCAAGAGTGAGTGACAGCCGAAGAAATCACTTCATACAGGATTCCTGACACAATATTTTGACAATTTCATTTGAAGTAAGACACTGTGATTGTCAGTTCAGTTACAATATGGTTGTTGCTCCCTAGTGGGGGAAAAAAAATCAGAAAATTGAAGGAAATCAAATTCCCAGCTAAATGGTTTTTCCAGTAGAACATTCAGGTCCTGCCCTTGCCTCTCATCACCCGCGTACAACACTTGAGATGCATAAAGGGAGAGCAAATACCCGGGAAATGCTGGAGAGCCCTTGGAATAAACACCTGGAAAATCCAGGTAATTCCTCACTCTTGAGGCTGGGAACAGTTTCACCATTTCTGCTGCTTTTCTCCCCAGTGCAGTGCCCACAACAACCCCCAGCACTGCTCATGGAAATGCTTTGGGGGGCTCTTTCCATTTCTAAGCCCAAAAAATTCCTATTAAGTGGGAAGATGTCAGAAGTGCCTGTGCCCAGCAGCGCTGGAAGTCAGGGGAGGGCAGGAGGAGCCCTGGGAGGAAATGAGGTGGCACTTGCAGGGAGTTGTTGGGGGAACGTTTATTTCTGGTGGAAAATGGGAAGGTTTGGAACTGGAAATGTAGCAGGAAATGCATTTGTGATAAACAATAAACTCTCCTCTGCTTGCAGGAAGGACTTTTCCCCCAAAAAGGGGTTCTTGTAGCCCCAGGTGCTTCGGACAAAGGGATCAGGAATCGTTTCCTGCTGCAGGTGCTTCTCAGTCAGGATTATTTCTTGATCTTTCACAATAAACAAATAATAGCAAATAACAACCACTGCACCTGATCCTCACATTCCTTTGGAGTTGTGGGGTTTTTTTTAATCTTTCTCCAAAATCTTGAAGCCTGGAAGTCGCCAGCAGGAGAAAACACTGAGCTGGTTAGAGTTGTTTTAGCTAAAATGCCTCTCTCCTGCTCTGGGTGTCTTTGAGCACAGAACGGCTTTTTAGGCACAGTGAGAATTTGAGCAGAAAGCTGTTGTTTGGGTTAAAATATCTCCCATTTTGATCACTGAACATTTGGATGCTTTGCATCTCCTCCTCATTTTCTGCCTCCCTCCGCCTTGGCTTCAGCCCAGTGGGAAAAGAAGGCAAGGTTTTTTTGGCTGGGTGGGTTTGTGGTTTTTCTTCTCATTTTAAGTTTGGAGAAAGAAAAAAACCAACCCAACAACATCTAGATGTATTTTGATTCTTTTAGGTAGTTAGAAAACACTTCTTCCTCCAACAGCTGTAACACACCAGCTGCTCCCATCTCTCTTTGCCCATCCGAGTTCTCTGCACCCTTCTCCTCTCCTCATTAAATTCCCTTTTCCAGTCCCTGTGCCCATTGTTCGGTGATAAGCGGGGGGCTGGTGGAGCCCTGACCCCTCTCCTGGGGCTCCAGGAGGGGCGGCCGTGCCCAGCCTGCTGTAAAACAGGCCCTGCCTTTTGTTTCTCCAGGAGTTTTGTTGGGAGGGAGCCTTTGGATTGGGAACTCTGATGAATGAAACAGAGCCATTGTCAGCACGGGCCTTGTTTTCCTTTTGGAAGTGCTCACTGTGACAGAAATGCCCATTGTTGTGGTGGAAAACATAATCTGCTTTCTTCCGAGAGAATACCAATGGGGACGGATGTAGCCAGCCCTGTAAAAACTCAGAATTAGCTGGATTGGAGTTGTTTCAGCTGAAGAGGCTTCTGTGGAAGGAGGAAACAATCTCATCCCTTTGTCCACCTTGGACAAAGCAGACAGCAGCGGACTGGAATTCATGACACAACGGTTTGTTAACAGACACTGGAACAGGGGGCAGGGAAAGTGGGATTTCCATCGGGGATATTCGCAGGATGGGCTTACGGGCTGAGCAATCTTTTGTTGCAAGGGGTTTATGTATTTGTGTATGTGTATACACATATCCACCAGATACTGTTCTGGGATAGCGTCTGGATTAAGTTTTAAGCAGCTTTTCACAGAATGCCAAGGTTGGGAAAGGCCAAAAACTGAAAAAAATCGCATGAACCAACTGAAAACTGGGGGAAATCATGAGAAATGTTGTGTTTTCAGCTGTGGTTTTGTCCATCTCTCTGCTAGCAGTTAAAACTCCAGGTATTTCCCCCGAGTAACTCTGGCCCTGGTGTCAGGACAGTGTGGAACCAGCCCCGGGGTGTGCTGGGGGATCAGGTCCTGCCAGACTGGCTTTGCACAGGTGGAAATTCTGCAAACTGGGGCTGGAACTGGCCGCCCTCCCCAAAGCGAGCAGTAATTCCTGCTTTGGGAACACAGCCCTGAGTCTCTCCATTGAAATAATCCTCTGCAATGTGGCTGGAAAAGGTTTAATTTGCCTACTGAGAGAGAAAAAAGAGAGAGAGGAAGAGGCTGCAGAGAGCAACAGGCAGCTCATCCAAGCTGAGGGGCCTCTGTGGATTAGAGCAGTGCGGGGAAGCAAAAAAATTATTTAGAGAGTGTTTGTAATCAATGCTGACTGCAGGGAGGGTGGGGAGAGGCCGGTGGGACCCAGCTCCTGCTGCGTTCCAGGCTGCGAGCCCAGCGGGACGCAGGGAGGGCTGGGACGTGCCGCACCCGCAGGAGCCAGGGCTGGAGATCTCAGCCGAGCTGTTTACACGAACAACCGCGTCCCACCTCCCTCCTCTTCTCTGCAGCACGCACAGAGCGGGAGCAAGGCAGAGAGGGCTCTCTAAAAATGTTGCTGGCTCAGAGCTGGGCTGGCTCAGAGCCCTGGGTTTGTTCCGGCTGCCTCACGCAGGAGCTGAGCTCCTGCTCTGCCCCTGGGTGTCCTGTCCGTGGGAGCGGGACCAGGCTCCGGGTCCTTCCAGGGCGTTGTTTTCCAGGAGACTCCATCTGCTCCCGCCTCTGTAATCTGTGCAGGAATTCCTGGGCAGAGCCTGGGAGGGACATTTTTCATGGAATCACAGAGTCAACAAGGTTGGAAAGACCGTCCAAGATCAAAGAGCAAAACCACTAAGCCAGCAGTGCCAAGGCCACCCCTAACCCATGTCCCCAAGTGCCACATCCCCACGGCTTTGAAATCCCTCCAGGGATGGGGACTCCAGCACTGCCCGGGCTGGACAGCCCTTTCTGTGGAGAAATTTTCCCAAATATCCCCCCTGCCCCTCCCCTGGCCCAGCCTGAGGCCGTTCCCTCTCCTCCTGTCCCTGTTCCCTGCGAGCACAGCCCGACCCCCCCGGCTGCCCCCTCCTGTCAGGGAGTTGTGCAGAGCCACAAGGGCCCCCCTGAGCCTCCTTTTCTCCAGGCTGAGCCCCTTTCCCAGCTCCCTCAGCCGCTCCTGGGGCTCCAGCCCCTTCCCAGCTCCGTTCCCTGCCCTGGACATGCTCCAGCCCCTCCAGGTCCTTCTCATCGTGAGGGCCCAGAGCTGCCCCCAGGCCTGCTCTCCTAAATCCCAGAACCACAGAACGGGAAGGACCCCCAGGACCATCACATCCAGCTCCTCGGGGAACGGCCCATGCAGGGATTGAACCTCGACCTCGGGGATTTCGGCACCAGGCCCTGACCAGCTGAGCCAATCCTTTGCTGATACACGGTGGGAAATGGGCAAACAGGACTTTTCCAGCCTTTCCCCTGGAACACGGGGAGAAAGGGCCTTTGGTGGAATGTGGCCTCCGGAGCTGGGGACACTGAGGGCCCACACGCGGAGCCGAGGTCCCTCTGCCACACGGAGCTGGCTGAGTGGGACAGGGAAGAACGCTCGGGGAACTGGAATCACTTTTACCTCCAGAATCATTTCCAGTGCAGAGCCACAGTCCCACCGTGTCACACAGCAGGGCCTCTCCAAACCCTGAGGGGTAAGAGCCAGGCTGGGATTTATCCTACAAAACCCCACGAGGACAAAGGCTCAGGAGAAGGCTCTGGCTGCTGGCAGCACAGCCAGGCAGGATTTCTGTGCTCGTGGTTCTGCACTGCTGCAATCCCTGCCCTGATGAGAGGGAGATGCTCTGTGAAAAACACGACCTGCCTGCAACAGGGTCAGTGAGTTCCTAACATCAATATCCCGGCAGCACCTCCGGATTGTTCCCAAAGCTCATTATTTCAGGGAGCTGCTGTACGTGTGAGTGGAACTCATTACCTGGAGCCTCGTTACGTTTCCTGCTCTCTGACAAAATGTGGGCATTGCTTGGCTCCCTTAATTAACGCTCAGTGCACACCGAGGGGGAGCAGTTGTATTTACATCGGGGTTTTGCTGCTGCAGACGTGGCCACTGAAATCCACCCTTTGGAGGAGCCATCAAAGGCCAAGAGCCTCATCCCTCGTGGCAATTAAAGGTATTTTTCCCTGTAGGGGCAGAGAACTTTCACTGAAGGATCCAGCACGGCTCCAGGCCCAGGTCTGGCACTGCTGGAGCAATCCTGCGGGACTCTGTCACCTGATTTTACTGCTGGGGATGTTCTGTGCTCGTGCAGAGCCCGCTGCACTGGGGCCCTGTCACGGACAATGATGATAAAAATAACAATGAATTAGCAGCAATTACAATAACAGGTCAAAGATTTATTTTTCCTTCAGCTCTGATATAATTCTTCCATTCAGGTTGCCAAAAGCATTTCCTTTTCCATGAGAAATTTTAGCTTCTCATGAAAGCATTAAGAGTTTTTAATTCTTTTTTTTTTAAACCTGTCAGGATTTAAGAGGAGACTAAAAGAAAAAAAAAATCAAATTTCTTTGTTCAAAGACAGTGAATAAACTGCAACTGCAAATTACAAATAGCCCCTGGGAGTGAGGCCTAGGGAGGAGGAGTGGAAGTTGGGGTAATCGCGTTAAGCTCCCGGAGTGTCACTGAACCCTGCAGAGCCCTGACAGGCAGGAGGCTCCTGAGGGCTGGAGCAGGAACCTCAAGGACAAACCTTCACAAACAGAACTGAGCCACCTCCAGGATCGGCCGTGGCACGCTCCCCACAGCCCGGACACGAAATCTCTGCACAGTGACGTGTGAGGGCTCCGCTGGACAGCCCTAGTCTGGGACGGAGAGGCCACCAGTGCTCCGGGACAGGGACAGGGGCATTCCCACCAGGAATGTTCCCAAGGCCTGAGTGATCACTTCCAGTGCTTGCTTTTCTCTCTGAACAAGAAATAAATCATATTTTGAGGGGAGGGAGAGAAACTCTTCAATGACTTGACCCTGTGCAGGGTTCAGGGAACTGCTGGGATGGCTCAGCTGGTGGGGTGGTTTAACTGGGGGATGGTTTAAATGGGGAATGGTTTAACTGGGGGAGGGTCTAACTGGGGGATGATCTAACTGGGGGATGGTTTAACTGGTGAATGGTTTAATTGGGGGATGGTTTAACTGGGGAATGGTTTAACTGGTGGGATGGTTTAACTGGGAGATGGTTTAACTGGGAGATGGTTTAACTGGTGGGATGGTTTAACTGGGAGATGGTTTAACTGGTGGGATGGTTTAACTGGGAGAGGGTTTAACTGGGGGATGGTTTAACTGGGGGATGGTTTAACTGGTGGGATGGTTTAACTGGGGAATGGTTTAACTGGGAGATGGTTTAACTGGTGGAAGTTGAACTGCTGGGATGGCTTTGGAGGATGAAGCTGCCCAGAGCAGCAGGTGCGGGCTGCTTTTGCCCCGTGGTCGTGTGGGAGCCCCTGGCACAGCCCCCACTCCCAGCAGCTCCTCGAGAGCCCCCGCAGGGACCAGCCAGGGCTGCCCCTGGTCCCACCCTCAGCTGGAGCAGGGCATCCCAGGAATGCTGCAGCCCCTGGAGCTGCGCCCCGCTCTGCACCAGCTGCCCTCCAGCTGCTGCGGGAACGGAGAGGAGACAGGAGAGCAACGTGGGAAGCAGCTTCAGCCCCTGCTCCGTCCCTGTGCAGGCTCTGCCAGGGATAACAACCCTGTGTTCGTGTAATTTATGGGAACTGGGCTCTAATGGATGCTGGGGATCTTCAGCCTTCTCAGGAAAATCCTTTTAGGAGCAGCAACTCCTTTAACAACCCGGCCGGGGAAGCGCTCACTATTTACATCTATTTGCATGGATTTGCATACGGGCTGCTGAGAGAAACCTCGCAAAAGCTCTGATGACTTCACATTTTTAAACCTGTCCCTGATCTGAGGGGTTGGAGAGCAGGATTTTGGGGATGTGTGTGGATATTCCTGATGGAGAGAGCAGATTCCTTGTGTGCTTTGGGTGCTGCCCAAAGGATTTGGGGTTGGGAGGATCCTGGGTGGATCCTCTGAAAGCCCTGGGGCCACAGGTCCCCCTGAACTCTCCGTGCCTCTCAGGATGGGTTACCAGGTTCTTGGTGCCACATGGGAAAATTATGGAAAATGAAGGTGCTCCAGCAAAAAAAAGGAAGATAAAAAGAGCGTTGTCAAATCCTGCCAAGTGCTTCACCTTGGGAACGGCACAGTCCAGGAAAGGGAATATGGGAGATCCCAGGAACTCATCCCCAAACCTTCCTGATGCTGAAAGGGAACTTGGGACCTACAAAATCCCAGATAAACAAACTGCTTTGAAAATGGGATTTCCATTTGTGAGGAAAACTTCTCAGTGGAACTGCTGGTTCAGGGAAAAGAAATCCTGAATAATCACGGAATGAGAGAATCACTGGAAAGGCTGGAAAAGCCCTTTGGGATCAATCACTGAGTCCAAGTGCCAAGGCCAGGACTGGCCATGGCCCCAGGTGCCACATCCACACGCCTTCTGAATCCCTGCAGGGATGGGGACTCTAGCACTGCCTGTTCCAATGCCTGACCACCCTTTCCCGGAAGAAATTTTCCCTGATATCCAACTTAAACCTCCTGTGGAACAACTTGAGGCCTTTTCTTCTTGTCCTGTTTTCCCCTGGGAGCAGAGCCCGACCCCACCTGGCTGCACCCTCCTGTCAGGGAGTTGTGGAGAGTAATAACAATAACAATAATAATCAAACAAACAAACAAACAAACAAACAAACAATAGCAACAACAACAATAATAATAATAGTAGAACAGTGAGTCAGGAATTGGGAACATTTTCCATACTGGACATTGCACGGAGAGTTTGTTTCCACACAGCTCCATCACCTGAGTTCAGTAATTTCAAACCTTCTCGTTCTAATGGAGTAAAAATGTTCTTTAGATGATCCTAAACATTGTACTATGAGATGTGAAGGGTGAGAAAATGTGAATTATGGGATAATAAAATTGATACAGAGAAATGAAGCACAACAAGAGCACAGGGAAAAAACCTGCAGATTTACTGTCTTGAAACAACAGATTTAGGACAGCACCGAAATGAAACAAGTCCAGTTCCCACAGAAAATGCTGTGGAAATTGGTGGATTTGCACAGTCCTTCAATCCTGCCATCCCTCTGCTCCCCAGCCCTCCCCAGCCAGCCCATCCCAGCTTTGTTTGGGAGCAGCTCACGGGATCAATGTCCTGTCCCCACCCAGGGCCACTCCCAGGCGGGTGGCACCACCCGAGTCCTTGGGGTGGCACCTCCAGTGCTCTGAAGGACACGGATGAGCTCTGCTCATCCTCCCCCTTGCAGGTCAGAGCCCTTACGGAGACTCCTCTCTCTGCTTCGTGAACTCCCGGACACTGCTCTGGGAATGTTGGAATGTTGGGGTCTCCTGGGAGGAGGCGATAACCAGAACTGACACGGAATTAATCCCCGAATCACCTGGAGAGCCAGCGCCCCGCGCCTGGGTTGTGTTACCATGGCTGCAGCCCTTCAGAGGCACCTGCAGCCCCCGACCTCACCCAGAGCGGGAAGAAGCCCAAATGGAAAGAAAAATAAACTGGAATCACAGCAGGAGGAGCGCGTGTGCTCCCTGCCGCCGCCGGGCTGGGCCTGGCACGGGCGGCGCTGATTCCAGCTCATTATTTTTGTGTTTGTGTTTATTGGCTGTGATTAGTTATGCAACAAAGGCTGCGGGAGAACAAACCCTGTCAGCGCAGTTAATTGGAGATAACAAGAGCGGTGGTGAAAGCCCCAGTTTTGGTATTTTCTGCATGGAAAGGCGACCTGATCCCGCTGGTTGGAGATCAGTGAAGGGCTGGTGAGGTCTCCATCGGAGGGGATGGACCCAGGGCTGGAAAGCAGCACGTTGGATGAGTTCCTCCTGGTTCTTGCTTTGCTTTTTAAATAAATCTACTGGAAATCCTGGATTTTTGGTGGAGTAAAGCTGGGCTGGGGTCAGAACTGAGCTGATCCTGTGGAAAATGAAACATCTGGGCTTTGTTCCTTGGGAGTCGAGGCTGGACTGAGGCCACGTATGGGCATCGCTGTACCAGAGATCAGAACCTGACCCCAAAAATCCCCTCACCTTGAAAAGTTCCCTGCTTTATTTCTGTCTGAAGGATGTTTTGCTTGGGTGCTTTCATCTTTAAAACACTAAACTCCTCCAAAGCCAGCCTTTAATGTCATGTGTGAGTTTGCTTTCTTTGAGGAGTGGGAAATGCCACACACGGTGGCACTGAGTCACCGGGGAGAAAATAAACACGGTTTGATCCGTGTGCGTCTGTTTCCCGGGAGAGAGGGGCCGGGGGGTGTTGGCTTGGGGAAGTGTTGCAAGCCAGGAGCGCCTCAGTGGGAAATAAATAAAAAATGATTTGAAAATTAACCCGGAGCTGGGCTTCCCATCAGAAACCGGAGCTTTGGGGTGTGGAACGCATAAAAAAGCTCCAGCCTGGCCCTGGATGCTCAGGGATGGGGCAGCCGCGTCAGAGATCCGTGTCGGATCCGTGTGTGATTCCAGGGGCTCCCCGTCCCAGCAGCTTCCAGCAGCTCGGAGAGGAACACTGGAAGAATTGAACAGGAAATAAAGGGCCAGGTCTGAGGCAGGCAGTGACTGATCCCTGCAGGGCTCACGGGGGTGAGGCTCCTGCTCTGTCCCGGGGTGTCTCAAATCAAGGGGGGATCTCCCCCTCAAAGGCTCCTCCCTTCCAACCTGGGCTCAGGAAGGAATGGCTCAGGGCCATCGGCCAGCAGGAAATTGGACTTGATGTTGTAACCGTGTTCCTCCCTGGCCCTAAAATCCATCGATCTGTGGCAGTAATTGCCAGAGTTTACTGATTTCCCCGACTCTCTGATGGCGGGTAGGAAACCTGTCCGTCTCCTGTGGCTGAGCTGCCCTGGGAGAGTTTCCTCTTTGCAGTGAGCAGGAATTGTAAAAAAGCCAAAATTGATTCATCAGAGCCAAAGACAATTGTACACCAGATCTCTGCTTGGTTGTCTGATGTTTTGTGTGCGTGTGTGTTTGTTCGATGGATTCTGGCTGTCAGACTGCTCAGCATCCTTCCAGGGCTGGGCCTGGAATGCTGGGGTGTGGAGAAACATCGGGAATATTTGACTTCATGGCAAGCCCTCACCTCCCTCTCACTCAGTGACTGCTGAAAATCCTGGACATACCCCAAGCCGTGTCCTAATCAAGGCTGCAGAGTAAAATTAGAAAGCTGATTTGACGCCACATTCCCAGAAATGCCAGAGCATGGAGAAGAGAAGAGATTTTAATTTTTTTTTTCCAGGAAATCGTCCCGCTCCTGCCAGGAATTGGCTCTGTCAGGCTCTGCTGAGGGAGCTTCGCAATACCTGGGTGCCTTTCCTGGGTGTAAACGCTGCAGAAATGGTGCACGGACTCTGGAAGTGCCAGGGAATTGTTTCCCTCTCTCTCTCAGGACCCTCCCACCACCCTGAATGCCCCCTCTGCGTCTGGCAGGTTTTAGAGGAGCTGTTCCCCTCCTGTGCTCCCGGCCTGCTCCTTCCTCCTGCCAGGACCTGCACGTTTTGTCTTCCCCGTTATCGCTGCAGAAACTCAAACACGATATTAGTTTAATTAGAGATCAGCTCCTTTCATGGCATGCAAATGCCCTGTCTGACTAAATCCCCCTTCTGAAGTTGGCAGATGCAAATTAAATCCTGTGCACTGAAGTGTAATTTGGCTCTGAACACTCTGCAAGGCCCTCAGTGATTCGGGGGGTGGAGGGGAATTAGTCTTAAGCTGCATTTGTTGCTTTCTCCTCCCTTAATTTGTTTATCTGAGCGCTACTGAAGCAATGTCGGATGGAGACAAATTGCCAAGTGACACACGAGCGGGAGCCAAGGTTTCGCTGCTGGGTTCTGGAGCTGGAAATAGCCAAGGTCCAGTGTACCTGAAATAATGGTGAAAGCTGGGCCATCTGCCACTCCTGCCCCTCCTGTGCCCAGTGTCCAGCAGGCCGCAATGGCCAGGCTGGCACTCAGGGGCCGCAGTGCTGGCCTGGGGCCATTCCGGCCCCGTTCCCAGGGAAGATCTCTCCTTCAGCTGCTGAGTTCCCGTCCTGGGGGGTGACCCTGGAGTCCCCATCCCACTGGAGCTGTCCCTGCACTGAACTGGTCCCTCCACACACCCCCCGTTCTCGGGGGGCTCAGGGAGAGCTGCAGTCACTTCGTGTGGGGTTACGGAGGAAGTGTCACACCGAGGGGCTGCAGAGGACTGTCCCACGAGGAAAGGCTGAGAGAACTGGGATTGCTCAGCCTGGAGCACAGAAAGCTTTGGGGTCACCTAATTCTGGACTTCCAGTGCCTGACGAGCCACAGGAAAAATGGAGAGGGACTGGGGACAAGGCCTGGAGGGACAGGACACAGGGAATGGCTTCCCACTGCCAGAGGGCAGGGCTGGATGGGATCTTGGGCAGGAATTGTTCCCTGGGAGGGTGGGGAGGGGCTGGGCTGGAATTCCCAGAGCAGCTGTGGCTGCCCCTGGATCCCTGGCAGTGCCCAAGGCCAGGCTGGATGGGGCTGGGAGCAGCCTGGGACAGTGGGAGGTGTCCCTGCCGTGGCAGGGATGGCACTGGATGGGATTTAAGGTCCCTTCCACCCCAAACCCTTCTCTGACTGTTTTATTTTGTGATCCTGGCACTGCCACAGAGGTTTTCCCACAGCGCCACTGAACAGATCTCCCCTGCAGAGTCCCCTTTCCCTTCCCTCCCTGCATTTCCTGGGAGCAGGAGTGTGGGACTGCGCAGGCCAATCCCACAACGGGAACGGGCTCCTGCTCCCCCAGCCCCGTCCTTCCTCTCA
>VZTD01003021.1:563639-577771 GCA_013397725.1 Rhagologus leucostigma
CAGTGGGAGGTGTCCCTGCCGTGGCAGGGATGGCACTGGATGGGATTTAAGGTCCCTTCCACCCCAAACCCTTCTCTGACTGTTTTATTTTGTGATCCTGGCACTGCCACAGAGGTTTTCCCACAGCGCCACTGAACAGATCTCCCCTGCAGAGTCCCCTTTCCCTTCCCTCCCTGCATTTCCTGGGAGCAGGAGTGTGGGACTGCGCAGGCCAATCCCACAACGGGAACGGGCTCCTGCTCCCCCAGCCCCGTCCTTCCTCTCACTCCGAACGCTGCCATTGAAGCCAGAAGTGCTTCGGGCCAGCCCCAACAGATTAATTACAGCCCATAATCAGCACTTCTCTTCCTTGCTCTCAGAGCAGACATCGGTGCAGCCCAAGTAGTTTTGCCTCTCAGTGATGTTTGCCCCGCTCCTGCTGAGGGGCTCTGCTCTCTGCCCTGCTCCTGCTGAGGGGCTCTGCTCACTGCCCAGCTCCTGCTGAGGGGCTCTGCTCACTGCTCACTGCCCCGCGCCTGCTGAGGGGCTCTGCTCACTGCTTGCTGCCCCACTCCTGCTGAGGGGCTCTGCTCGTTGCCCAGCTCCTGCTGAGGGGCTCTGCTCGCTGCCCCGCTCTCGCTGCCTTTGCTGGTTTATTCTGGATTCGGAGCTTGTTCCTCTCAGCGGCAGCGTCTGATCTCACGGACGGCTCATGTGCCGCGCTCCCACACGGCTCCCAGCCAGCACCTGCAGCTTGGTTTGCTCAGAAGGAGCGATTTCAGAGCCTCCCCTGCGCTGTTTTGTAGGAATGATTTAAATGGGGGGATCTGGAGGCACCAGCCCTTCAATCCCTGCTTTGTGCTGAGCAGCTGAGCAAATAAGTGCCTTTCAATTACAGGCTCGTGCAGACACTCCCTGCTTATGTTTTATAACAATGATTTGGGATCAAGAGGTTTGCAGCTAAAGGGATAAACATTTAGCCCAGATAAGCAGATTTGTAGAAATTATTGTTATCTCGAGCTGGTTGGATTCATTAGGTCCCAGGCGCGGCCGGCTCTGAAATCCGGCGGGGATGAATTTATCCCACCAAAGAGAAATCTGCTCAGGGATGAGTGTGAATTGTGGTGTGTCCATAATAGCATTTCTTCCTGGTGTTTAACGTGGTGAAAACAACCAGGGGAGGGGAATGGTTTTCTTCCCCAGTCTCCCTGCCCTCAACAAAACATTGGCAGGGGGATTTCTGGGTGCTGCCAGCAGCGGCAAGGGGGAGGAAGGATTTGGAACAGAAGTGCAGTCAGATCCCGGACAAGAGCAGGAAAAGAGATGTATAAATCCATGGGTGATGCTGATCCCAAAGCACTGGGACTCCCAGGGCATTTTGGAACAGTTTTCCTCTCTTGCTGCACCCCACTTTTGCAGAGAGGCCTCTCTGACCCTCCAGAGCTCCTGTGCCTTGTTTGAGGATTGAGGATTCTGCCTTTGGAATTCCGACCTGGCAGCTTTTCCTGTTTACAGCTCTTTATCTGCTCCTCACTCCTCCTCTCCTCTCTCCCTCCCTCCCTTCCTGCTGTTTTCCCAGTAGTTTTTTTGCCTGGAGGAGCATTATTTTGGGAGTGGGGTGAGAGTTGCCCTTTCTGCTCCCTGGGCAGAAAGTCACCTGGAAAATCCTCATCCAGCACTCTCCTCCCATCCTTTACCCAGGAGGGGCCGGAGAAGGCCACTGGAATAAAGCGCAGCCAGGGGTGGGCAGCAGAGCCCGCACTCATCCCAGGATCGGTGCCAGGAGCACGGGCAGATCCATCACGGTTATGGCATGTTCTCCCTGATGGATAATGCCCCAATCAATAACTGAGGCGAGGGGAGAGGAGAAAGGCTTTGATTTANGCTCCTGCTGAGGGGCTCTGCTCACTGCTCGCTGTCCCACTCCTGCTGAGGGGCTCTGTTCTCTGCCCAGCTCCTGCTGAGGGGCTCTGCTCGCTGCCCCGCTCCTGCTGAGGGGCTCTGCTCACTGCCCAGCTCCTGCTGAGGGGCTCTGCTCACTGCTCGCTGCCCCGCTCCTGCTGAGGGGCTCTGCTCACTGCTTGCTGCCCCACTCCTGCTGAGGGGCTCTGCTCGTTGCCCAGCTCCTGCTGAGGGGCTCTGCTCGCTGCCCCGCTCTCGCTGCCTTTGCTGGTTTATTCTGGATTCGGAGCTTGTTCCTCTCAGCGGCAGCGTCTGATCTCACGGACGGCTCATGTGCCGCGCTCCCACACGGCTCCCAGCCAGCACCTGCAGCTTGGTTTGCTCAGAAGGAGCGATTTCAGAGCCTCCCCTGCGCTGTTTTGTAGGAATGATTTAAATGGGGGGATCTGGAGGCACCAGCCCTTCAATCCCTGCTTTGTGCTGAGCAGCTGAGCAAATAAGTGCCTTTCAATTACAGGCTCGTGCAGACACTCCCTGCTTATGTTTTATAACAATGATTTGGGATCAAGAGGTTTGCAGCTAAAGGGATAAACATTTAGCCCAGATAAGCAGATTTGTAGAAATTATTGTTATCTCGAGCTGGTTGGATTCATTAGGTCCCAGGCGCGGCCGGCTCTGAAATCCGGCGGGGATGAATTTATCCCACCAAAGAGAAATCTGCTCAGGGATGAGTGTGAATTGTGGTGTGTCCATAATAGCATTTCTTCCTGGTGTTTAACGTGGTGAAAACAACCAGGGGAGGGGAATGGTTTTCTTCCCCAGTCTCCCTGCCCTCAACAAAACATTGGCAGGGGGATTTCTGGGTGCTGCCAGCAGCGGCAAGGGGGAGGAAGGATTTGGAACAGAAGTGCAGTCAGATCCCGGACAAGAGCAGGAAAAGAGATGTATAAATCCATGGGTGATGCTGATCCCAAAGCACTGGGACTCCCAGGGCATTTTGGAACAGTTTTCCTCTCTTGCTGCACCCCACTTTTGCAGAGAGGCCTCTCTGACCCTCCAGAGCTCCTGTGCCTTGTTTGAGGATTGAGGATTCTGCCTTTGGAATTCCGACCTGGCAGCTTTTCCTGTTTACAGCTCTTTATCTGCTCCTCACTCCTCCTCTCCTCTCTCCCTCCCTCCCTTCCTGCTGTTTTCCCAGTAGTTTTTTTGCCTGGAGGAGCATTATTTTGGGAGTGGGGTGAGAGTTGCCCTTTCTGCTCCCTGGGCAGAAAGTCACCTGGAAAATCCTCATCCAGCACTCTCCTCCCATCCTTTACCCAGGAGGGGCCGGAGAAGGCCACTGGAATAAAGCGCAGCCAGGGGTGGGCAGCAGAGCCCGCACTCATCCCAGGATCGGTGCCAGGAGCACGGGCAGATCCATCACGGTTATGGCATGTTCTCCCTGATGGATAATGCCCCAATCAATAACTGAGGCGAGGGGAGAGGAGAAAGGCTTTGATTTACGGTTTGCCCGGGCTTTGTGGAGAAACAGGATTTACTGCAACATAAAAATCCCAAATTTAGCCTCTGGCTTAATGGGAACTGGTGCCTGTGCTAATACGGGCTCGTACGTACTGTGCACCCCAACCCAAGGACACCAAAGCCGTGTGCCTGCCCGGCCGGGCCCTGCTGGGAACCAGCCAGGGCAGCACAGCCCGGTCCTGACTGGGAATAACCTGGGTTTCTCTATTGCATCGCTCATTCACTGGCCTGGAATTTCTGCCCCCAATTTGTGCAGAGTGAGCCCAGACCTTCAGGGCTCTCATTTCACAGCTTTTGACGCCACATTTGGGAAAGTCCAGGTGAAAATGCGCAAGGCCAGCAACGGAGTCTCGGACAAAATGGGAGACTTGGCTGGAATTCACTCCCGTTCCAGTGGAAAAACCAAATGTATCCACAAAGGAAAGATGCTGAAGGTGGTTCGAACCCAAATATTCTGTGTGTCCCCTCATGGGCCACTGACAGATCCTTCACAACCACACAGATCTGCTCATTTTCAGATCCTTCACAGACAAATCGGCTCATTTCCCCTCCCAGCCAGCGTCAGATGTTTCAGGAATGGGTTGTTCTGTTGATTATTTCTCTTTAATGAGTCCCATTCTAATTCCAGAGTCTGTTATCCAGAGTTAATCCCCGGCTCCAACCTCCCCAGGCTTGGAAAAAAGACGTTGATCTCAATCTTGGCGCTGAACCTTTGTGTTCAGCCTCCTCAAAATTCAGCTCAGGGTAGACAAAGCTCCACCAGGTCGGAAATAAATGAATATTTATTGCAACAATGGCTGCATTTCCAGCCTTTCAGAGGTCCAAGAGCAAAACACGGGAGTTTTCTGGGAATCCAACCAAGCAGAGGTCCCCACTGGACACCGCTCTGGTCCCGGCATGAGAGCCCTTTCAGTAATCTCCCTCCTAATTAATTTTCCTCTTATCACAGAAGCCATTTCACACTCTGGGAAGAAAAAACCTCTTTTTCTTACCGGCCTGATCCCAGGATCTCAGCCCGTCTCATCCAAAGGCCGTTCCCAAAGGAGAATTCACCTGGGACGCCTCTTGTGGGCCATTCCCAGCGGCTCCTGATGTTCTCCTGCAGGGACAGAGGTAACAGTGAGGGGTTCTCCCCAGAAAAGCCAGTTCAGAGCAGCGTTTCCCTGGAACAACAGAAGCCAGCAGATAAAAACAGAGGAGCCCATGTGGAGTCTGGGATAACACACAATCAAAGGATTAGAATTCATCCATTTCTGCGGGAAACAGCATTAAAATTGCTGAGCCCTAAATGAGTCTGAATGAAAGGGATTTATCTCCTCACTCAACCCAGGCAGACCCTTTATCAGTGGGGGTGCTTTGCTGGAGATGTGTCCCTGCTGAGCCCCTTTTGTTCTCCCAGGGTTGGAAAGAAACTTTGCCCCGCTGCTGGTGGTGCCGTGGGTGGTGGAGCTGCCTGGGAGGGTGGGCTGGGGCTGGAGGGTCCCTGCAGAGCTCCTGGAGCTCCGGGAGCACCGTGGTCCCCTGTGGGGAGAGCCTGACCCGGAGATGTGGAGCCCCAGCGGGGTGGTACCAATCCCCTGTGTGCTCCTCTCTGCGCCTGGCTGAGCCCTTCTGTTCCCACAGGGCCCTTACCGGGAGAAAATCATCCCTTAAATCAGGGCCAGCACTGAAATGAACCCTTCTGGTCACAGAGTCACAGAAACATTAAAGCTGGGAAAGATTTCCAGGATCACCGAGTCCAAGCTGTGCCTGACCCCACCTTGTCCCCAGCCCCGGGCACTGAGTGCCACGTCCAGGAATTCCTTGGACACCTCCAGGGATGGGGACTCCAAACCTCCCTGGGCAGCCCCTGCCAAGGCCTGAGCACCCTTTCCATGGGGAAATTCCTGCTGGTGTCCAACCTGAGCCTCCCCTGGCCCAGCCTGAGGCCGTTCCCTCTCCTCCTGTCCCTGTTCCCTGTGAGCAGAGCCCGACCCCCCCGGCTGCCCCCTCCTGTCAGGGACTTGTGCAGAGCCACAAGGGCCCCCCTGAGCCTCCTTTTCTCCAGGCTGAGCCCCTTTCCCAGCTCCCTCAGCCGCTCCTGGGGTGGGTGGCAAGGCCCTTGCAGAAGGGCCCAGGCGGGGTTTGTGGGGTGCTCAGTGGGCACCTCCGCGATTGCACGAGGACAGAGGGATCACCCAGCTTGGGGGCCGGGCACCAACTGCTGGACTGGGGGAGAGGAATCCAAACCAACACCTCGCTCGGTCTCCCTTTGAGCAGCAGCGATTTAAACATCGCTCCTGCCACAGCCACCAGGACAAGACACGGATTGGCTTTTCCCTGGGATCTGAGGGCCCCAGCTGCTCACAGAAGGCTGGACGGAGCCGGAGAACACCCTCAGGTACGGGAGGATTGCACTGGACACAGCCAGGTCCCAGTTCCAGCCAGGGCTGAGGGGTTCGAACCACGCAGGGCTCTGTTTTCCCCATGCCACAGAAATGCCCTGATTTTCCTCATTTCCCATGGGCACTCCTGGGTTATAATTTGGCCACTCCATTTGTGGCACGTGATGAGCCTTTGTTTTATAATTGGGATTGAAAAATGGCAAAAAGAAAACCCCAACAGGATTTTGCTCGGAGAATTCAAAGACACAAAGCAAACAAACCCCCAAGAATTCAGCCGGTGAAAGGGATCAATCAGGAACAATTACAGCCTGAGGGAGGGAAACTTTGGGAAGCAGTGGAGGTGGGAAAGGAGGAGGCTGGAAAGAGTTCTCTGGGTTTAATATCTGGTCAGATAGAAACGTTCTGATATTCATGGGATGGATGAAGTTTTCTCTTTACAGCCGACAAGAATTAATTTCCGCAGTGCCCAGCGTGCATATCCATTCCCAGAGCTACACTCTGTCCTGTCAGAGGGTTTAAAATGGGATTTTAGTGAGGTTTTTCCACCTTATTTTAATCTCGTGGATGAAGGAGCTCCAGAACTCCATAAATCCGTGTCAATAACTGTGATCTCACTGGGCAGAACTGAATTACGCCATTTTCCCCTGTAATAAACCTCCCCCTCCAGCTCAGCCCTGCAAAGGGCACAGCAGAGCCCTGGGAGCCCTGACCTGTGCTCCCAGCAGGAATGTTCACAAGTTCTTCATTTATTAAGCTCATCCCACAGAAATGCTTCAAATTGAGTTGTGTGCTGAAAATCAGTATTTCCACTCGGAAACGGGGCCATGCAGGTTGTACCTTCCCCGAATCCTGGAATAAAGCCCATTTTCTTTACTGGGTTTGAACATGCAGATGTGGCACGCCCCCGTTATTTCTCCAGCTGCAATGGGAGAATACCAGGAGGTGAATTTTTTATTATTTTTTTTTTAATTACTTTTTTCATTTTTTTAAAGACAAACATCATCTGGTTCCCATTACTCAGGCAGCCACACAGGAAATGGTAATCAGTCCTGTTGATATTATTTTCCTCCAAGGGATTCCCAAGGATAATATTTATGTAGGAATTAAGGGATTGGTGCACACCCTCGGGCTGGGGCGCGGGGAGCCGGAGCTCGGGGCAGGAGCAGGATGAGGGGCAGTGGGTGAAACCTGCAGCATCCCGAGGGCATCACCCGGGGCACGGGGAGGCTCCGAGCTGAGTCCCCCTGTGCAGATCAGAAGGGGGATGTGTTTCCAGGAGAGATTCCAGCGGAGTTTTCCGCTGGATCATCTGGAGGTCACCGGGCTGAGGCCGAGCAGGGGGAGCTGAGCTTTTCCCTTCTTCCCCCGTGCCCCCGCTCCCTGGGGCTGCTGCTGCAGGGTGAGGAGGGTGCCAATGCCCTTGCCCAGGAATTCTCCTGGAAGCAGGAGGGACCCCAGGCCTCGGGCTGCGGCTGCTGGCTCCCTGAATCGACTTCACGGAAACCTCCGGGTCAAGAGAGCGATCAAATAACGGGGCCCGGGCCCACGCTGCCTCTCTGCCCTTCCCACCTTGGCGGTCATTTCCTCCTTCCTTCCCACGGAATCAGCTCCCTCCGGCCTGACCTTGCAGTGACAGCTCTGCTCAGCCCGCAGGAATTAAGATGATTTGTCGCCCTCCACGTCCCTGCCTCTGCTTTCCCCGCGTTCCTCGCGTCCTTTCGCCCCCAGCCCAGGGCTCCCTGATCGTATTCCAGCGGAGTCAACCCTCGCGATTAGAACTCCATCCCGAGCCTGGCCAGGCTGCAGCAGCACAGGTGTCAGGGCCCCTGGAACTGCAAACTCAATCTTCCCGATGGATTTAATTCGGGGCTGTTTGCCACNCATCAAAGCGAATACTGTGTTATTGTTGCCAGGGGTGACATTAGATGAGAATTATATGAAACAATAAGGGCGCTGGAGTATAATCCATTTGACATTTGGAACATGTTCCCATTCCCAGCGCTCCTCGGAACACTCGCACAACAGAACCGTCTTCATTTCCAGCACAATATTTGTGTGCGTGAGGAGATTTATCTCTCTTTATTCCTCTGTCTGGTCACTCTCTGCAGGAATTCGGAGGCTGCTGCCCTGTCCAAGCACTGTTTTTGCTGTTTGTACCCGAGGAGGAGGGGGCAGTGGACTGGGGTCAGCACAGGGCTGGTCCTGCCGTGGGCCCGGTGCTTGGCACCCTTAGAATCCCTTCAGACTGGTTTGGGTTGGAAGGGACTTTAAACCCCCCCCCTGCCATGGCAGGGACACCTCCCACTGTCCCAGGCTGCTCCCAGCCCCGTCCAGCCTGGCCTTGGGCACTGCCAGGGATCCAGGGGCAGCCACAGCTGCTCTGGGAATTCCAGCCCAGCCCCTCCCCACCCTCCCAGGGAACAATTCCTGCCCAGTATCCCATCCAACCCTGGGGCAGCCATTCCCCCTTGTCCTGATCTCTATTCTAAAGCTGCCCTCAGATCTCCCTTGTGCCACCCAGGCCACAGCCACCAAACTCCTCTGAATTTCCAAAGACTTCAGCAAAATGTTCAACTTCATGGCCAGAGCCCATCCAGGAGGGAGCATTTTGTGATTCCCATCTGCATCCCTGTTATCCCGTTGGTGAAGGAGTCAGAGCTCCTTCTCAGTGGGTGCTGTGGGCACCGAGCCTGGCTCCTTCCTCAATTCTCCCTTAATTATGGCTCTATCCCAATACACAGAGTCTGACAATTCCGGGGATAAAAGCTGGATAAAAGCCTGATAAAAGCCTTCAAACATCCTCCCCAAGTTAACCCAGGCAGTGACTCAGCTCCCGCGTTCCTCTGCACACGAACAGAGCCACCAGCACACGCACAGGAGCTGCTCCTCCCGCAAATCTCCACATTCCAGTTATCTCAATTCCTGATTCCACAGGATCATCTCCTGTGCCTGCCAGGCTCCCCGCACACCACAGCCCTCTCTCACGTCCGGATGCTCAGCCCTGGCAGCTGAACTGGTCTTCCGTTCAGCCACTGAGCAAATCAGCCCTGAGATGTCCCTGTGCAGCAGCAGATCCCTTTTCACCTGGAAAAGGTGGAATATTGCACCTGGAAGAGGTAAATCCAGGACACAGAGCATGGGTGGGGGTGTGCAGAGGGTTTAAAGCCCTTGGGGTTAATTTTGGTGAGAGCTGGAGGCTTTTGGTAACTTGGGTTTGAGAGAGAGAAGAATGTGGGGACTCTGATCAGAGAGGGCAAACTGACATTCCAAGGTTCCAACAGCAAAGTCTTCAGCACAGCTGCATAAAAACCTGTTTATCCCACATAATCCCCCGCTCGGTGTTATTCTCCCTTCAGGAATCATCATCTCGCCCTCTGAGCTGCTTGCTGGGAATCATTTCCCACGAGAACTGTGCATCCCTCCTGAAGATCCAGCCCGGGCTGGTTTGAAGTTTCCTGGGGGTTGGTGACCTTGTTGGGGTGTCTGAGGTGATTTGTGGGGCTCACACGAGCACCGGTGAGCCTGGCTGGGCTCTGCTTGACATTCCGGGCTCATTCCTGCTCCAGCCTCAGAGCGAAGCTCACGGAACAGAAACCTCCCCCAGCTGCCCCCGAGTCAAACGCGTGTCAGAACTGCTGCAGACTGAAGCACTGAGCAATCCCTGCCAGGCAGTGATGGTGCTGCAGCTTCCCAGGATGGGAAAAGGGAGGTTTGGTCCTTCAGGATGGGCTTTCATTTGCGTCAGAAGCGGTGGATGAAGAGCAGGAGTTTGGGAATTGTGTCCCCGGCTCCCCCGGCCCAGCAGCTCTGGCAGCTCTGCTGCCTCTGGCCGGCCCTGGGCAGCAGCCACAGCGCCAGGATAAACCCAGCCTGACTGAGAGTCCCTGCACAGGAAAATCGAGGCTGCTCACGTGGCAAAGCTAAAGAACACGTGGAGGTAAAGAACAAAAAGGCAAAGTAAAAAATCCTTTGGGACAAAAGATCAACAATTCGTGGTTGGGGAAGCACCCAGGGAAACTGGGAGATTGCAACATTTCCTCCCAGTTTGGAGATGTGGCTCCTTCCCTGCCGACAGCCCCAGAACGACAAAGACAAATCAGAGCTGGTCCAGGGCAGAGGGGTTGGAAGGGACCCTAAAGATCGGCTCAGCTCAGCTCAGCTTATGGTAAATCCCACCCCTGCCACTGTCCCAGGCTGCTCCAGCCCCGTCCAGCCTGGCCTTGGGCACTGCCGGGGATCCAGGGGCAGCCACAGCTGCTCTGGGAATTCCAGCCCAGCCCCTCCCCACCTTCCCAGGGAACAATTCCTGCCCAATATCCCACCCAGCCCTGCCCTCTGGCACTGGGAAGCCATTCCCTGTGTCCTGTCCCTCCGTGCCTTGTCCCCAGTCCCTCTCCAGCTCTCCTGGAGCCCCTTCAGGCCCTGCAAGGGGCTCTGGGCTCTCCCTGGAGCCTTCTCCTCTCCAGGTGAACAATGAGGTGAAAGATTTTCCCATTAAAAGGTGCCCGTGGAGCTCCTGGCTTTTCTGGGAAGGCTCTGGAAGCACAGGACAGGGCAGAGCTCCTGCCCAAGGTCGGAGCAGCGGGAGCAGCTCCCAGCCCTGGCAGCCCCCCCAGTCCTGGGGCTGGAACCTCTGTCCTGTCCTTTCCACTGAGGATGGAGATAATTAAATTTTGCACCGTGGTTACACCTCGGTAAATATTGTCTATAAAAATCAATTGGCATTTACTGTACTTAAGGTATAATAACGATTCTTATAAATCTAAATTATCCCAATAAATCTAAATTAAATGCCTAGGTTTGAATGTATTTAGGACATTTAATTAATAAAGTGTTACCAAATAACCATTACTAATCTGTTTACTTCAAGCCTGATTTCCATTTCCAAAGGATTTATTTCTCAGCAGTGTGTGTGGGAGGGTGAAAGGATGTGAAAGGGTTTTAAACAGCTACTGCAGGTACCAGAAATACTGGGAAATTGCCCAGGAAATTCCCTCATCTTTCCCCCCACGGAGAAATACTGACGTGCTGGAGCCAGAAGTTTTCAAAGGAAAAAGTCCATTTTGATTTATCTGGAATTTGAAGTGTTCAGAAAGTTCTGAGGTCTGAAACTCCCTCGTTCAACGTTCTCTGAACTCACAGCTCTGCTTTGCTGTTTAAGCTGATTTTCCAATTAAAAATTTAATTGAACTTACAAAGACAGAAAACAATTAAGGATGAAAAGGTCAAAATCCAGAAGAACTGATCTAAATAAAGCCTCAGCTTAGACACAAGCGCTTCATGGATTGTCCACCCACCGGTGAAAAACAGGGATTTTCACTCCTTTTTCCTTGGGACTCCTCTTGGAAAGGCCCTTCCTCGAGGTCTGAAGCCAAAGGGGCTCCTGAGGTCCCTCGGGAGCCTGGGACAGGCGAGGCCTCGAGGTGACCCCGTCCCAGCCCAGCTGGGCCCAGCTGCTTTCTGCTGGAAAACCCCAAATTCCCTCAGTCCTGGAAACCTCGGGAGCCAGAGCTGATTCCCCTCTTCGGCTCGGGGTCCCTTCGCCCACTGCGAATTCCCTGGTCACAACGCTGGGACGTTTCCTCTGGAAATGGGATTTTATTGCTTAACATCTTCCTCGAGCAAAGGCTCCACAACATCCCCCAAAAGAAGCAAATCTTTCATCCGGGCTGGAACCAATTTTATTCCGGTTTTCTTTTTAATTTTTTTGCTAAAAAGCTGCAGAAAACACAATTCTTACCAAGCCAACCCCCAAATACTTTTGCAGTTTTCCAGCCGCTCTGCTGCTGAGCCCCAGCTCCGGTAAGCCCTGGATCATTCCTTCCCTGCCTTAATTAACATCGCTGGGCTGAGCTCACGCAAAGCCAGAGGACCACGCTCAGCCTGGTGCAGTTCCGTGGTGCCAAACCCGGATCTGCCCCAGTGATTAAATTAGCTAAAAACACATCATTTTAGGCAATGAAAAATGATTTCTGCTGCTGCTGGAAAGGGCCTGGGACCGTTCCCTGTGTGCCAGCAGCGCCCAGCACAGCCTGGCTGGGCACAGTCAGATGGAATTGAATTATTCGTTTGAAATGTTTGTTGCCCCACAGGATGGAAGGGGACGATCCCACCCAGCTCTGTGGGGAGGGGTCAGGGCCACAGGGGGCTGGAGGTGCCGCCTTGGGGGACCTTGGGGGACTGAGGAACCCAAGCACAGGAAATCCACGGCTTTGTGCAGGGACTGAAGCCGGGTTTAGGTGAGAAGTAACTCAGAGGTGAAGGTTATAATCAGGAATTTCCTGTGAGGAAAGGCTGGGAGAGCTGGGGGTGCTCACCTGGAGAGGAGAAGGCTCCAGGGAGAGCCCAGAGCCCCTTGCAGGGCCTGAAGGGGCTCCAGGAGAGCTGGAGAGGGACTGGGGACAAGGCCTGGAGGGACAGGACACAGGGAATGGCTTCAAACTGGAAAAGGGGAGATTTGGGTGGGATCTTGGGCAGGAATTGTTCCCTGGGAGGGTGGGGAGGGGCTGGGCTGGAATTCCCAGAGCAGCTGTGGCTGCCCCTGGATCCCTGGCAGTGCCCAAGGCCAGGCTGGACGGGGCTGGGAGCAGCCTGGGACAGTGGGAGGTGTCCCTGCCATGGCAGGGGTGGCACTGGCTGGGATTTAAGGTCCCCCCCAACCCAAACCGTTCCCTGATTCTCTGATTCACCTGCAATTACAGGAGAGCACTTTAGTTAGTGAATCCCTCATCCAGGCTGGTTCCCACTCCCAGTGCAGGCAGGGACGCAGTGCAGGCAGGGACTCATCCCAGGGGACTCATCCCAGGGGACTCATCCCAGGCTCACTGCGGGTTCCTGCTGGCAGAGCCGAGCTCAGGGTGCAGCACGTCCATCCCAAAGGGCCTCTGAGCCTCCGTCCAGCCACTGTGGAGAGCAGAGCACAGGAAAGCCCTTCCAGGGAGAGGAGGTATTTCAGAGCCTGTCTGTCTCCTTCCGCTTGATTCAGACTGAGTTTGGCAGATGGAAACAAGCTCAGTCCTAAAGAGGCCGAGAAAATCTTCCTGAAAGGGAGCCGGGCGCGTCTGAACGACTGCTCAGCCCTGGGACTGACGTTCGGCGTCATCTGTCTAACAAGTCTGATGGGCTCTCCGTGTCCCTTCTGATTGGGTTAATTTATTTGTTTTCTTGCTAAGTTTTATTGTTTATTGATTTCCCGCATCACCCTGAGCCCGCGTCAGCTTTTATCTGCTCCCAGTAATGGAAATCGTTCTGCGGAGGATGCACCGTGTAAAATCTCACTGCAGCCAGCCCGGGACCCACAAACACCGTTAATTACCGTGATTACGACCCTCGGAGATGACAAATCCAGGCCTCTTGTCCCTCCACTGCTCCACACAACTCCCGGTTTCCACATTCCATGTGCTCCAGGCTCCCGAGAGCACAAATCTCACACTGAGGACACGACGTGAGCAGCATCCCAGCTGTCACTTCCCAATGTCCAGGGCTCTGGATTCCCCCAGCAATCCCTCCAGGCAGCCTGAGGGAACGCGACAAACTCCTCATGCCGTGATCCTCATGCTCAGATTGCCCCAAGATGATTTTTAAACGATTTCCAGAGATTTCCACCTGATTTGGGTCAGAAAAAGAGGAGTAACAGGAAATCCCAGCAGGGTGACGGTGACTGGGGCCTTTCTGGGCTGCTCTGTGTCACCCTGTGTGTGTTTCCGTGTGAGGTGTGTGACTGGCATGTGAGAAATTGCTCTTAATTACTCAAAATTGCTCTTAATTACTCAACCCTGCTCCTGGAGGAGCCCGGGAGTGCAGGGCACCCGCTGGTTCCTTCTGGAGAGGCTGGAGCCCCCCAGCCTGTCCTGCGAGGGATGTGTGACACCTGAACAGCAGGGAAACCCCGGGAACAAGGGGCAGGACAGGAGGAAACGCCCTCAAGTTGCACCGGGGGGGTTAAACGGGAGATTAGGGGAAATTTCTTCCCTGCGAAGGTGGTCAGGCACTGGAACTGGGAAAGAGGTGGAGTCCCCAGCTCCGGAGGGGAGCAGGGGAAGCAGCTCCCAGTTCAGCCAGGAATAACCCGGTGTGACTGTCCCAGCAGCGCCGGGCAGCGAGGGGAGCCCTGCTCGGGGCCCTGGCAGCTCCTGCCCTGCCAGAGCGGTGGGACAGGACAGCGCTCCTTCAGCAGGGGGAGAGGCTCTTCCATCCCCTGGGGTGGGTGGGATGGAGAGGGAGGCACACGCTGCTCAGGTGGGATCGCACTGCACCTCCAGAGGGGTGGGGCAGGAGAAAGCTCTCCGGGCTCCTGACCGGAGCGGGGGAAGAGGCACGGGAAAAAGGCCTGGCTGGGAACGGGGC
>VZTD01003022.1:0-202141 GCA_013397725.1 Rhagologus leucostigma
CGCGTCTCCCTTCTCCGGCAATCTTCCACTCCTACCAGGAACTTGATGCACTGGACAAGGCCCACACAGAGCATGACAGACTGTTTTTCTACTGTCCACTGTACCATGCAGCCAAAGCAGACCTGGTGTAGACACAGGATCATGCAGGTCAGACCGAGCTTTGCAGAAGGTGGAATATGTCCAGCCCGATCTTGTGGCCATGATCTCAATGCATTGCAGCAGGCTGGTGAGAGCTCAGACCAGCAGCTGCTTTCCTGTGGCAACCAGGGAACCACAGCCAACAGCTTCAGGGACAGGCTTGGAGAACTGTTGCCAAGAGCCACCAATGCACCACTCAGCACCAGCCAGAGCGTTGCTTGACTTTCCAGGCGTTGTAGACACACTCAGCAGGAGTCCAGGCATTAGTAGGGCTGGGACAAGCTCCTGAGGATGCACAGTGAGTCTGGGCCTGCCAAAGTGATGAGAGCGGGATATGGGGAGAGGGTAGAGGCCAGGTTCTTTTCTTGTCAGAACTCCTTCTGGCCTGGAAGCTCCTGGGCAGCAGCTGGTGTCAGTGCCTTCCTGAGACAGGAGAAAAGTTGTCTCACTGCCCAGTTCCTCCATCGGTGGTTGTTAGTGGGCAGACAGACAAGTGAAGGCTGAGGCTTGAGTGTTTATAAAGAGGTGGGGAAACGAGTTCCTCCTTTTTAAATTGCTGTTATCCATTTGATCTGAGTGGCCATCTGTCCTCATTTCCTACCCACCCAGTGGATCAGGATGTTTGGATCAGATCCAAACATCAGTTTGGTTTGGTTGTTTTTGTTTTCTGTTTTTTTTGGTTTCTTTTGTTTGTTTGTTGGGTTTTTTGTTTGTTTGTTTTAATTATTTTTGTTTTGTTTCAAATAATTTTTCTGAATTGAAGAAAATAGTCATATCACAAGTCTGACTTAGATGATGTCTACCCAGACTGTGTTTTGCAGAACTGTGAAGGAAAAAGAAGGAGCTAGATGTGAGAAGAGCATAAGGAAATCTGTTGTTTCTAATAATACTGAGGCAAGGACTTGGGAGATTCTGGGGTAACTGTTGTTTCTCTGCATGAATTCAGAAAAGTATATACTTCTTTGTAAGCCTTTATTTCCTCAACAACATTTGCACTACATCTAGTTACACTCCTTGTAAAAAGATTTTGTGTCTATACTCAAATTTTGGAGGGTGAAAGTTTTTTGGAAGGTCTTACTATTGATATTTGAATGCGTAAATTTGTATAATATTTTGTTATGCTTAGTTATAAAACCGTAGAAATATTTCAGTATTTTTTCCATCAACAGAAAAATTTACCAGTGTCCCTTGCGCCCCTTGAAAATGAAATTTTGCCAAAATCTCAGGTACGGTATGGACTTGCTTGTTACTCCCCTTGTTCACATTGGTCACACTAGTCAGAAAACCATACAGCTGAACTGACAAGGCACTTTAGACTAGGTAATTATAGTTTTAAGCTTTTAGAGCTATATGGCTTTCAGACCAAAAATTGGCTGCCTTAGATTCTGCATGCCTCAGTTCACCCAAAGTCATGCAAATGGTTGAAGACCTGGGCTGACTAAGATTACCTAAAAATCCCAACAGTGGCTTAATTCTGTGGATTTGCAAATTCAAATGCTATATTGTAGCAGGAATGAACAATTTTACGCAAATACCAGCAGAAGATCTGACATAAAGCTGAAAACAAAACCCAGGATTCTTGCCTCCCAAAACATGGCAAAAGCCACAAGCCAGTGTTTTTTTTTATTTTTAATTACAAGCTTTGTGACATCTTCAGTGTTCATGATTTGAAACTCCAAATTTCTACACCATTATTGAAATGAAGCTGATTAGAACAGTGGTGTCTAATTTTCGGGGTTAGTATTTTCTTTCTCTTCCATAGGTGTTTTGACATGCAGGCAGATAGGGCCAGCAACCTATGAGGACGCTCCATGTGCATTTTTTGAGTAAGGCACCATGAAAGCCTCATCCTAATTCTGTGTTGACATAAAACTCTGAAGTGATTCTGAAGGGAGCTCCTGACTTCTGTGCTAGACATGACCAAGGATATCTGATATATATGTGCAGTGCTTTCACATGTCATCAAAATTGTCCAGCACTGTTGGCATATGTGGACAACAAGCCACACATAGGCTGGAGCAGCAGTGCAAAACGTTTTATGGAAATTGTGGTCTGGTGATTGCTGTCATCAATGTCCTTGTTTTTACTCTCAGATTCTTTTTCTATTTAAGTTGCTATTCTTGTTCTTAAGTCTTCTTGCTGTAGTCTTACCTCTGTATTTTTCAGTTCTCTACCTTGTGTGGGTCTATTCTGTGCACATTCTCAATGTTCCACCTCACAGTGCAGAAATTTCCTCAGAAATCTAAGCTATGCTTGTCTCTGGGCTGTATCAAACTTAGGCTTCAGGTTTCAGCCAGGTGTGCTTCAAGGAAAACTGGGGGAGAAAGCAAGAAACCAGGACAGAAAAAAACCCCACAGAACAGGACATTTGATTTAATAAACTGGTGGACTTAGAAAAGTGGAAGCTGTTGATTATGATCTACTTATTTGATACATTCTTCATATCTGGAAAACAAAATGAGAGCAGAGCAAGATGAAAAATTTCAAGTGGAATTTGTAGGAAGATAGTTGACCTCTGATAGCATTGTCTATATTGAAAATTCGCTCTCCTTGCTAAGACGGTTAAAGAATTTCCCAGAGTGCTCAGCTGAAATCACTGTTATACATCAGTGAAATCTGATAGGTGAAACTACTTCAGAAAAAGGAAGGACTAAATCAGAGAGTCTATTAAGAGTAAACCTTTATCTTAAAGCAACATTTACAATTATTTTCATCTTAGGATACATGTGCATCATATACCATTGTCAAATACGACTTTTTTGGTTGCTTCTAATACGTATGGGGCTGAAATGAATATTTTTGAAAATATAACTTTAACAAGAGCTCCTAGTGTAGCCATTGGTTGCTCTCTCAGCATAGACAAAATATGGAGGAATATGTTAGAAAATAAGTGTTTCTCTTAAGCAGTGGCTATAACTGTAGAAAACTGTAATTTGCCTGTTCTTTTGAAAGAATGCAAGATCATTACACAAAAATATAGGAAAAGACAGAGTTGTACAGATTTCAGTCTTGCAATATCATGCCTGGATGATTCCTTCCTGTTTCAGGATTACTGCTGGTATAAGTTTGCAGCGTCAGCTGGCTTGCAGATAATAGAAAAGGGAAGAAATTGGACTTTTACACTGCTGCTTGCTCCACTTTGCCTGTTGCTGGGATAAAAAGAAGAGATAAACCCTTCAACTGTTACAGAACTTTTCTGCTATGCAGCACACAGTAAGACCTGTAAGCCCTAAGAGTTTAGAGCTTCAGGAGCAGTTTTAAGTCTTGGTAAAATGAGAGCAAAGTGGAGCCAGAAAGAGCCAGGTAACCCTAGAGTTGAGCTGTTACGCGAGGGCATCTGCTCCAGGCACTTTGAGGGCCCCACTACTGGATTTATATCAATCATTATAAAGACTGTAACTTACCACTACATTCATTTAGCCTTTTTAGTGATCCTAGCTGAAAAAGGCATACAATTACATTGATGTGCCAATGCTGCAATAGTTAAAATGAAATGGTAATTTCTTCCTATAAAATCCTTTTTCAGAAGAAAACACAGAAAGTCAGAAAAATCCACGCATTTTAAAAAAGCTAATGAATGAGCTTTTCTTCTTCTAGCTTGTCTTGAAAAACAGAGTAAAACACAGGAGGCTAAACAAGAAAGTGTCTGGCTTTTTTCATGTAAAATGTTATATCCCTTTCATGATGTCACTTTATTGTAGTAAAGAAATTTAAAGTTCAAAATCTTGGTAACCCATCATTTTTGTAAAAGTATTTTTTGATATGAAATGGTTCACTCAAAGTTAAAATTTCATTCTCAACTGCAATAATTTTTTTTGCCCTGTGTACCTGAATTTGTCAAAAAACTGAAAAATGAGTATTTCTAAGCTTAAGATGGTTTTCTGAAAAAAGAATATATTGTACTTATCATCTCGTGATCTCATTTTGCCTACTAATATAAGAGTTAAATATTTGTTACTTCTCCCATTTTTTTTCGAAGTGCAGAATCTCTTTGGGGTAAAAAGCAATAATGAAACCACACTCAAGCTATATTGTGGATTAGTAACTAAGTGCTGTGCATTTTTCAAAATACTTTATTAGATATTCATAAATCTAGTTCATAGATGAGTGGATGGAAAATCTATGTTGATAGAGCTTTAACATTTTTCCTTTTCATTGATTTCCCTCATGACATTGAGCAGATATTCTTTGTACTATTGGTACTTTATCTCTGACATGGACACTGAGAATGATGTCTGTAATAATGTCACTGATCCGAAATGAAAATGTGAAACTAGGAGGAAAGGTTATATAGAGAAAAAATACCAAAACAAAACAAGCCTGTTGTGTTCAATCAAATGCCCTTGATCTCAGTGTAATTGCTGAGGACTAAAATTCAAATGCAAGGAATTATGCATGCATTAAACAGATACTAGCATTGATCTTGCCAACCACGGTAACTTTCTCAAGCAGAGATGAAAAAATCTTTTTAAGCTCATCTCCTGTAGCTGTTTCCAAAGAATTTAATATAGGCTTGTCTCTCATAAGAATGTGTTTCTGCCAGCCTTCAAAGTTCCTCATCTTAACCAACTAGTAGCATACCATATTAAGGCCTAACAGGAAAACTCTTTTTAACATTTAATACATAATATTTTTGTTGGAGTGGAGGTATGTGACCTCTTTAAAGAACAGCTTGTCATGCAAATACCCCTGCAATCACACTTTAGAGAACTTGTCTTCAAAAACAAAGTATTGCTGCAGTTTTCAAAACGAAGAATGCTATCCGACATTAGTGATTTGACGGCATTTTTTCCCCCTTCAATGTTTTTCCCGTTCCCCTTCCCTCCTGCAAATTACTGTCATGGAACTCAGCAGCTGAGCAGCATTCTGTTCACATAACTGTTTCATGAAACCCGAGTAGCACCTTGAGTGAGAATGTTTTGGCCTGTAGTTTGTGTGATAAAATCAGATATTTTGGAGATCAATGTTCTATGGCCTGCAAACAGGAGAGTTGTTGTTCTCTCTGTGTCACAACTCATTTCATTCTTCTTTCAAAATTTCACTTGTGTACCTCCTTTGTATAACTAAAAAATTTAATAATTTTTTACAGGTAATTAGTATTTATCTTTTTCTTTGACCAACACTAATCTGGAGGAATAGGCAATCTATTCCTATACTTAAAAACTGTCCTCTACCTTCATTATCTATTTATTGTTCTCTAAATGACCTCTTTGTTGACATTGTTCTATGATACTCTTCAAGTTATTAGCATTTGCAGTGTAAAATTAGGGTTTTTAGTAGTGTTCTTTAATAAAGACAGAATAACACAACTGCGGTAACCATATAGTTATTTATTTTGAAGCTTAAGTAGTTGAAGGGGGGCAGAAGGTACATACACTGACTATGAAAGAAGTTCTTGGAGGAGGAGAACTGTTTATGACTTTTTTTGAAGTTAAATGGGACACTGTCTAGAATAGGAAACTGATGAATCTGACGGGAGGTGTGACAACTCCATGCTTAGTGCTATAAGTAAAAAATTGTATCTGACTTTTTAACTGCAAAATACTCTGGAATGTTCACTATTTGAA
This sequence comes from Rhagologus leucostigma, assembly GCA_013397725.1. Classification (NCBI taxonomy): domain Eukaryota; kingdom Metazoa; phylum Chordata; class Aves; order Passeriformes; genus Rhagologus; species Rhagologus leucostigma. The sequence goes on from VZTD01003022.1 coordinate 5,706, forward strand.
GGTTTCTTATGCTGATTATAAAGAAAATGAAAATACTTAAGACTTAAGGTAGAAGCAGTTTTTGCAGGCTGGCCAATTGTATATCAGTTAAAAAGTCCAAAAAACCAATGAAAAAAAAGAATCTCTGTAGCTGTATTAAATATATATGTTCTGAATGTTTTGAATTTCAAATAAATGCTTATTTTAATTGGAAATATTTGGGGAAAAGCATACTGGAAAAGTGGGCTGCACAGTCTGGGATAGGTTATCTGACACCAAGCTGAGAGGTGTCATTGATACACTTGAAGGATGAAAGGCCATCCAGAGGAGCCTGGAAAAGTACAAGAAATGGGTCCATGAGAATTTATGAGGTTTAACAAGACCAAGGGCAAGATGCTGCACCTTGGCTGGGACAGCCCCTGATATCAACACAGGCTGGGGATGAGCAGATTGAGAGCAGCCCTGCGAGAAGGACTTTGGGGTGCTGGTGGATCAGAGGCTGGACATGACCTGGAAATATACCCCCAGATGGCTACAACCTCCTTTCAGCTGGTTGGAGTGATAAGGTTGTCCCTCAGCCAGGGACAAACAACCCTGGCTCCCTCAGCCGCTTCTCATAGGATATGTGCTCCAGACCCTTCACCAGCTCTGATGCCCTTCTCTGGATTCTTTCCAGACCCCCAATGTCCTTCTTGTAGTGAGGGGCCCAGAACTGGACACAATACTTGAGGTGTGGCCTCACCAGGGCCAGCTGCAAAGGGACAAGCAGTGCCCTGGTCCTGCTGGGCACAGTATTGCTGATACAGGCCAGGATGCCATTGGCCTTCTTGGCCACCTGGGCACACTGCTGGCTCACATTTTGCCACTGTTCACCAGCACCCCCACATCCTTTTCTGCTGGGCAGCTTTCCAGCCACTCTGCCCCAGCCCGTAGCACTGCACGGGGGTTGTTGTGACCCAAGGGTAGGATCTGACACTTGGCCTTACTGAACCTCATACAATTGGCCTCAGCCTGTCAATCCAGCCTGTCCAGATCCCTCTGCAGAGCAACACTCCCACCCAATGTGAATTTACTAAGGGTGCACTTGATTCCCTTATCCAGGTTGCCTGTAAAGACATTAAACAAGATTTGCCCGAGTCCTGAAGCCTGGGGGACGCCACTGGTGTCTGGACACCAGCTGAATGTGACATCATTCACCTCCACTCTCTGGGCCTGGTCGTGCAGCCAGTTTTTAACCAGCAAAGAGTGCACCTGTCCAAGTCGTGGGCTGCCAGCTTTTCCAGCAGAATGCCATGGGAGACGGTGTCAAAGGCTTTGCTGAACTCCAGGTAGACAACATCCGCAGCCTTTCCCTCATCCAGCAGTCAGGTCCCCTGGTCATAAAAAGAGAACAGGTTGGTCAGGCATAACCTGCCTTTCCTAAACCTGTGTTGGCTGTTGATCACTATATTCCCTCACACTTTGAATAAAGAATAGAGGTTTTACTTGGCCCTTCTTTTGATATTACTGTATTTATAAAAACACTATTTATTGTCCTTTACAGAAGTGGCCAGATTAAGTTCTAACTGAGTGTCTACCCTCCTAATTTTCTTTCTACATGATCGAGGCTGAGGGAGGTGGTTCTGCCCTTCTACTCTTGTGAGACCCTGTCTGGAGTGCTGCATGCATCTCTGGGGTCCCCAGAACAGGAAGGACATGAACACCTGGAGTGACTTCAGAGGAGGGACACCAAGATGATCAGAGAATGGAGCACCTCTTCTATGAGGAAAGGCTGAGGAAATAGAGTTTGTTCAGCCTGGAAAAGAGAAGGCTTATGGGTCACCTTATTGTGGCTTCCCAATACCTGAAGGGAGCCTGCAAGAAAAATGGAGAGAGACTGTTTACAAATGCATGTAGTGACAAGACAAGGGGGAGTGGTTTCAAACTGAAAGAGCGCAGCAATGAGGCACTGGAAGAGGAGGCCCAGAAAAGCTGTAGATGCCCAATTCCCAGAAGTGTTCAAAGCCGGGTTGGATGGAGCTTTGCACAACCTGGTCCAGTGAAAGGTGCCCCCTTCGTGGCTGGGGATTTGGAACTAGGTAATCTTAAGGTTCCTTTCATCCTAAGCCATTCTGGAATTCTGTGATTCTATAAGACTGGAATTCTAAACTTCTAATTTTTTTTTAAATTCTTGACTGGTTGTGGTTGCAGAAGGAATGCATGTCACTAAAATTAAGAGCACATGAAAACACGCACATAAAAGAATGGATTAAAAGAGTTTTTGAAGAACACAGGAGAAATAGGGCAGGGAAAGCTCATAATATTTCTTAGTCTGTGCATATCTCCCTCTCTCTCAGAAAATAAATTTGACTAAGCTTGTTAATGAGATTGTGCTGGGAACTCTTAAATGACTGCACTTCCTTTTCTGGCTAAACACAAATCAAGAAACCTGGTTTAAAAAAGTCACAAAGACACTACTTGACCTGTAAATTNGTCATTGATACACTTGAAGGATGAAAGGCCATCCAGAGGAGCCTGGAAAAGTACAAGAAATGGGTCCATGGGAATTTATGAGGTTTAACAAGACCAAGGGCAAGATGCTGCACCTTGGCTGGGACAGCCCCTGATATCAACACAGGCTGGGGATGAGCAGATTGAGAGCAGCCCTGCGAGAAGGACTTTGGGGTGCTGGTGGATCAGAGGCTGGACATGACCTGGAAATATACCCCCAGATGGCTACGACCTCCTTTCAGCTGGTTGGAGTGATAAGGTTGTCCCTCAGCCAGGGACAAACAACCCTGGCTCCCTCAGCCGCTTCTCATAGGATATGTGCTCCAGACCCTTCACCAGCTCTGATGCCCTTCTCTGGATTCTTTCCAGACCCCCAATGTCCTTCTTGTAGTGAGGGGCCCAGAACTGGACACAATACTTGAGGTGTGGCCTCACCAGGGCCAGCTGCAAAGGGACAAGCAGTGCCCTGGTCCTGCTGGGCACAGTATTGCTGATACAGGCCAGNGATAAGGTTGTCCCTCAGCCAGGGACAAACAACCCTGGCTCCCTCAGCCGCTTCTCATAGGATATGTGCTCCAGACCCTTCACCAGCTCTGATGCCCTTCTCTGGATTCTTTCCAGACCCCCAATGTCCTTCTTGTAGTGAGGGGCCCAGAACTGGACACAATACTTGAGGTGTGGCCTCACCAGGGCCAGCTGCAAAGGGACAAGCAGTGCCCTGGTCCTGCTGGGCACAGTATTGCTGATACAGGCCAGGATGCCATTGGCCTTCTTGGCCACCTGGGCACACTGCTGGCTCACATTTTGCCACTGTTCACCAGCACCCCCACATCCTTTTCTGCTGGGCAGCTTTCCAGCCACTCTGCCCCAGCCCGTAGCACTGCACGGGGGTTGTTGTGACCCAAGGGTAGGATCTGACACTTGGCCTTACTGAACCTCATACAATTGGCCTCAGCCTGTCAATCCAGCCTGTCCAGATCCCTCTGCAGAGCAACACTCCCACCCAATGTGAATTTACTAAGGGTGCACTTGATTCCCTTATCCAGGTTGCCTGTAAAGACATTAAACAAGATTTGCCCGAGTCCTGAAGCCTGGGGGACGCCACTGGTGTCTGGACACCAGCTGAATGTGACATCATTCACCTCCACTCTCTGGGCCTGGTCGTGCAGCCAGTTTTTAACCAGCAAAGAGTGCACCTGTCCAAGTCGTGGGCTGCCAGCTTTTCCAGCAGAATGCCATGGGAGACGGTGTCAAAGGCTTTGCTGAACTCCAGGTAGACAACATCCACAGCCTTTCCCTCATCCAGCAGTCAGGTCCCCTGGTCATAAAAAGAGAACAGGTTGGTCAGGCATAACCTGCCTTTCCTAAACCTGTGTTGGCTGTTGATCACTATATTCCCTCACACTTTGAATAAAGAATAGAGGTTTTACTTGGCCCTTCTTTTGATATTACTGTATTTATAAAAACACTATTTATTGTCCTTTACAGAAGTGGCCAGATTAAGTTCTAACTGAGTGTCTACCCTCCTAATTTTCTTTCTACATGATCGAGGCTGAGGGAGGTGGTTCTGCCCTTCTACTCTTGTGAGACCCTGTCTGGAGTGCTGCATGCATCTCTGGGGTCCCCAGAACAGGAAGGACATGAACACCTGGAGTGACTTCAGAGGAGGGACACCAAGATGATCAGAGAATGGAGCACCTCTTCTATGAGGAAAGGCTGAGGAAATAGAGTTTGTTCAGCCTGGAAAAGAGAAGGCTTATGGGTCACCTTATTGTGGCTTCCCAATACCTGAAGGGAGCCTGCAAGAAAAATGGAGAGAGACTGTTTACAAATGCATGTAGTGACAAGACAAGGGGGAGTGGTTTCAAACTGAAAGAGCGCAGCAATGAGGCACTGGAAGAGGAGGCCCAGAAAAGCTGTAGATGCCCAATTCCCAGAAGTGTTCAAAGCCGGGTTGGATGGAGCTTTGCACAACCTGGTCCAGTGAAAGGTGCCCCCTTCGTGGCTGGGGATTTGGAACTAGGTAATCTTAAGGTTCCTTTCATCCTAAGCCATTCTGGAATTCTGTGATTCTATAAGACTGGAATTCTAAACTTCTAATTTTTTTTTAAATTCTTGACTGGTTGTGGTTGCAGAAGGAATGCATGTCACTAAAATTAAGAGCACATGAAAACACGCACATAAAAGAATGGATTAAAAGAGTTTTTGAAGAACACAGGAGAAATAGGGCAGGGAAAGCTCATAATATTTCTTAGTCTGTGCATATCTCCCTCTCTCTCAGAAAATAAATTTGACTAAGCTTGTTAATGAGATTGTGCTGGGAACTCTTAAATGACTGCACTTCCTTTTCTGGCTAAACACAAATCAAGAAACCTGGTTTAAAAAAGTCACAAAGACACTACTTGACCTGTAAATTTAGGCTTAAAACCTCCCACAGCTTTGAAAAGGCTACCCTGCCCTAACAAACAAAAAATGTAAATCTAAACTGAAAACACTGCAAACTCTAACATACACCATCTAGATGCAAGATAGTTTGTGGTAGCTCCTTAGTCTCATTACTGAGGGACTGTGGAAAAAAATATGCTTTTGAGGCTGTCTGTTTTATCTACTGCATCAGGAATTTCTCTTGAGTGTTTTTATATAAAATCAATAAAGTAACCTAGTGCAAAATGTGCTACCATCACATAAAACAACTTTTGTTGATACTGCTGCTCTGCTTCTTTTTTTTATTAAAAAATTGGCTTAATTGCTATAATCTGCTCTTGAATGGTATAGGATAGAAAATATGTAACAAGTTAAAAATAAAATCTCTCTTACCAGCAATATATGTAAGTGTGTATGTATTTTCTAAGGCATGTTTAGACTTGTAGTTCATCAGTGCTTAGAATTTTCATTTTCATGGTGAAATGATAAAAGACATATAGAACTCCATGTTTTGCCTGTGTTGTTATCGCCTATGTGCTGTGGGTAGCCTAGTGTTTGCTTTTGCTGTCCAGGGTAACAAGATTATTTTTTTCCTTCCCTTAATTTCTTAATTTATTCTTTAAATTTTTATTTTAAAGCATAAAGATTAAAACAATAATTCTTTTATCTGACTCAGTTGTTTGGAACTAATTTCTTAGTATTAGTAACGTGACGTTCCTAAAGCAGATCATCTTTGCACTTCTTACTGTTAGGCGGGGAAAAAAATGAATTAGAAAAAAAACTATTAGAGGAAGAAATACAAGACTGTGAACATATTCATGAGAACTAGCAAGTGTAAGGAAGCACACTTCAGAAGAATATAGTGAAATTGCTCTAAAATGAAAGTATTTCACAGTATGCTTGAGAGGCAGAAATTTGCAACAAGGTATGTGCCGTGATTCTGTTTCTATGTTCCTTATGGTCTAAGATAAGGCAACACTATCTATTTTAATTTGATTTAAATGCTAAGAAAGGAGCTGTTCAAATGTTTTTGTGAAGTGTTTGCTGGGAAATCATTAGGCTGGACTGAAGAAGGAATGATCTAAGAGGATGGCAGGTTAGTGCTTCTCATGTGGCTGTAAGGCAGAGAGGGAAAGAATTTGGTCAACAGCAACATTTGAAGATGAAGATTCCAATTTGACTCAAAGCTGAATTTATAGAAAAAGAAATCTTTTCACCCGTGCTGTAATGAGACTGGCACAGCAGAGTTTATTTTGTGCCTCAGGGATCAGGTTGTAACAGGCTTTGGAGAGGCCAGACAGCTGATATAAAGTAATGCAATCTTCACAGATGTGCCTGAGTCTGACTGAAATGGTGGGGAATTTCCAACACTTTTCCATCAGGCCTGTTCCCATTGCTTATGCTCCCACAGTGGAGTGATAGTTCTTGAAACACTGTTTTCTGCCCATCAAAGTGCAGCAGGAACTTTCCACCCTCAGACAAGGGTCTGCTCTTGTGGCTCTGACTGCCTGATTGCAACTGGGACACCCTTTCAGAGGAGGGAAAAACACCACCTTCTTTGCAAGAGTGAAATCGTGGGAAGAAGAGTGGTACAGCTACATTACTTGCTGCAGCAGTAGGTCCATGACAGAGTTCACTTAGCCAGGTCTTCTGGAAATTTTTTACATCTGTTTTATGCATTGCTAGCATCTGCATTGTCTGCCTGTTTTTGTCATGGGTTTGTTCATAAGATGTGCATTCCTGTCACTTCTGTATCCATTGTTTTTAATTTAGTCCAGTTAAGTAACTATCATCTCATGGTGTTTTGGGGGTTTCCAAAAATGACGAATGCGTTAGCAATGTATGTTTTGATCCGATTATTACGATGAGATATGCCCCTGACCAGATTAAGGTGCAAACAAGACCATATGCCAAAGTCAATACGATGGATTTTGTTTAACAATCTAACTATGTAACAAACGTGAGAGAGAGAGATAGAAAGAAACAGGAAAAAAGAAAAGGGGGAGGGAGAGAGAGAGTGAGACAGATTAAGTAGAAAGATAGCCACCCTCCCTGTGGATCTGTCAGTGTCCCTTTTTTTCTCTTCACTCTGAATTTCTTGGTGGGGGGGTCCCACAAAACATTAAGTTCAATGTATTAATATATGTTCAGGTATATGTGGGAACATCCAGCACCTCCCCTAAGTGTACTGGGGGGAGTTTTACACTGCCTTTTGCAACAGGCTCTGGATCTGTTGCAACCCTTGGGATCACATGCAGTTCTCTGATGGAAGACCGTAGAAATGAGTTTTGGGGGTGCTTCAGAGGTCTTTGATGGCTTATGACCCCTTCTACTGCCTCTCTCATGAATGTCCCACGTGTATGTGACCTCCCTGCGGGTGTGGAGTTTTACAGCTGAGCCGGTTTGTGTAAGGGAGGACAACTGGCATGAAGAAAAATACCATCCAGTCTCCACAGCATCTGCTTGTAGCTGCTGCTGGTGGGTGTTCCCCGCTTCTGTCTTAAGCGGACCAGAAGTTTTGCTATCACAGCCTCAAAATCTCTGCTGCCCCATCTCAGCTAGGGGCAGTGTGAGCAAACTCAGCCTCAGCAGATGGAGTCTCTGGGCTACGGCCTCCCCCTGCTGAACCCGGACAGAGCTGATTTTCAGCACAGCTGCTGGGTTTTGCTTTCTTTGTGAATACATTCTTCTCCACCAGCCTCGTTTACTGCTCCTTAGACCTGAGATAATTGGACAGTAGTGACTTAACTCACAGTCCAAATTTCTGTCAGCAGGCATCTTTGGGAGTGGGGGGAGGATGGCTTCAGTAGTCACAGGTGAGCAGTTGCTTCTTTGCACAGTTTGCTACAGTGGAAAAAGTCCTTTGGTGATTTTAACAATGTTTGAGCCAACAATTTCCAGTCTCTCACAATATGACAGTAACACTGTTCTCCCTAATAGCTAAGCTCTTCATCATCTGTAACATGTTTCTCCTTCTAGAGCACTACTGTCTCCCATGTAACTCAGTCCCCTGAGGCACAAAACAAAATGCTGGCTGTACTCTTACTGCTGTACCAGACCAAGCATTTCATTTTCTTTACAGATTTCAAAAACATCCACTGGATTGCTTTCAAGCTGGAAAAGTTTCCTCACTAGTGGTGTTCTTTCACAAACAGTTGTCACACATCCTTTAAATTCACATCAACACATGGAGGTCTTTTAGTTTTTAGCTATTATCATACATTTAGAGCTCTTAAGTGCCTCTGCTAAAATACTATTTATGTTCAGACATCAAGACTCTTGATGTTATGCTCTACTCCAAGGCACTTGTTCGCCTAGATAAAGTAATTTGCTTTGACAAATCTGTGATACATATAATGCAATTCTCTGACAAGGTAAAGGCTTTTTATTATTCTTAGATTTGCTTTTTATTATTCTTAAATTTGCATAAGTAGAAAAAGTCAGAATTTGCAGCTAATGTTAAATGCTTGTCAAATATGGTTGACATTGCATATTAAACTTATTAACAGCACATGACATACTCTTCAGGGAAGAATTCAAATTTTTACTGTGGTATTTGTTTTCCAGATGTTCCTGTTTTGTTCTTTCTGTTTCTTCCTAGTAGGTAAGAGAAGAACTACCAAAAAATCAGAAGAAAAAACAAGCAATAAATGTAGGAAGAAAAATGAGCAGTTTTTTCTCCCAGCTTCATCCTATACCACAGAGATTTTTTTTCATTTGTTTTCATTTCTGTTTTCCAGGAATTTCCCAGAGGTTCCCATGGATGCAGCACAGAGTAGTATTCCTGAAACTAATGTTACTATCGCAGTCCTAGAACCAGTTTCATTATTCACTGGGCAAAATATCACATACTTTATTAATGATCAGCATGGGTACCAGTTCTGATTAAACCTTAGAGATGCGATTTTACTGGAATTCAATCACAGTGAGGGGAGACAACAAAAGTGTTGGGATGAAATTAATTCCTGAATATGAAAACTTATTTAAAACTTCTCATCTACAAATTTGTTTTGATTTAAATAATGAAATTTTTTTTCAGCTTTTTGATCAGTAGCCATGGATATTGATCTTGGAAATTCATATAACTAAACACAATTAAAAGAATATTATTTGAGCATGTCTTCCCACCCTCCATCACACCTTTTGAGTTTTAAAATCTCCCAAAATTGTATAAATAGATATGACAATTTACTAAGCATATAATACTGTACTGTTTCATGCCCGTAAAAAACTGGTGTAAGATTTTGAAGCTATGTATTCTCTCTGCTGTCTTAAGACACTATTTTTGCTTTTAATATAATTTTAAAAAAATAATCTGAAAGTGTTTATTAAGATTTCTGTATTTGTTGCATCTTACATTACAAATAAGTTGTTGATTCACGTAAATTCTTTATATAGTTCTTCTGAGTAATGTAAGCTGTATACAGTTGGAGTGCTCAGTGTAAGCTAAGGAATCAAAGTAAAAAAAACAGGATCTTAGAGTAATTTCAAAAGCTGATCTCCCTTCTGACTCCAGAACAGTTTTAATGATTTGGGAAAGAAATTAATTGCTGGAGAAAAAAGCAATCAACAAACAACACCAGCAAAACACAAACAAGCAAAAAAAAATCCTCAAAATCAAAAAAACTATTAAAAAACAAAACAAAAACCCAGACCTGTTGCGGTGAGTGAGTTCCTGCGGTGGTATGGCATGCCACAGCCTTCTCGGAGAGCGCAGTGAGGCTTGCTCGGGGAGAGCGGCTGTTCCCGCTTCCCATGCCTCTTCCAGGCTGCCCCTTGCATGCTCCGGAAAGCTGAAGCCCCACAACACAGTGACGGTAAAGGAGGCGAGAATGCTCTCCGCATGAGGACTGCAGAAGATCTTTTATTCCATGGTGGCTCCCAGAAGCCTAGGCCCAGCACATGTGCTCGCTCCCAAAGGTAGAGAGCCAGCACACGGGATGGTTCCCCCAGGCAGAGGCTGGTGCCCCAAGGCAGGGCAGAATGCGAGAGAGGGGGTCACATGCCATGCAGCGTCCTTTATTGGGGGCAAAGGGGGCAGGGAGAGCACATGGACCAATGGTCACAGGGCACAGGGGCGGAGTTGGGGTAACAGAATCAATGGGAGAAACCCGAGGAGTGGTTAGGGCCTAGGGGAGGGAAGGGGGGACCCACCTGGAAAGGTAAACACAGGGGAGGAGAAAAATACAACACTACACAAACCTAAAAAAATCTCCAAGAGAAATAGCCATTTGCAATGCATATATGTTGTAGAAGCATCAGTGTGGTGATCACAAAAAGATTTTCACAGTTCTCTGTCAGAATAGGTCGCTGCGCCCACAGAACATGGACTTTTGGCTGTAGCCCTGCTGGTGCCATCTAAACTCTTCTTACTGGGTGCTTCCCTGTGACTCGTATCAAGCTTTAATAGACCTTAGTTTTTCATTTATATGGGAAAAGATATTAATCTACTGGAAAGCAGGATATCAGATTTATTTCAGCTTTTACTTTATAAATATTAGTTGAATATGGAAGATGAATAAAGCTTGTTTAAGAAGTCCTAATGATTTTTTCTCACTAGGCATGTGATAGAAGTTCTTCTCAGACAATATTTTTTAATTAAATTCATTCCTTATTTAATCATATGTATTATTACCTAGATTTATTTAATCTTTTTAAAAAGGTCGTAATTTGCTGAATGCATTTTGTTTATTTTTCATATGAATACTTCAGGTATTTTCTCTTGGACGACTGTATGTCCAGAAATATAGCAAGGTTAATGATATACAGTATTGCACTTCCCATGGTTATGATATATAGAGAAATGGACTTAATAAAACTTACTCAATAAATTGTTAAATTCAATTCATGAGCAATTCCTCACAGCACCAGAAGGATGATGAAGGTGACATTATCTACTTACTCTTACTTGCATTACCTAAGAAAGAGACAACGTATTTCTAATTTCTCAGTGTACAGGCTGATGAATACAGTGGCTTTTTCTTCATTCTCTGTGCATTTCACACCTGTGCCAGCTAATACAAAGACTGATTGAGTTGTATTCAAAATTGTTACTACAAGTGGCCTTTAAAGGCTGTGAAGATGTTATGCTTAACCCCGTGCTTGGAATATGTCTGAAAGGAATTATAAAATTTTTAAAAATTATTCAACCCCCACTTCTATCGTGTGTTCAGAGAAAAAGCCTCTTTCTACAATGATACTGGAGGTGGGAAGAGAGGGCTTACTGGTAATCATTCATCCACAGCTCAGAGTAGGACTGAGAAATGGGTGGCAAAACAACCCAGACCAGTTTATTCAGTGAGAAAAATCAACAGTATTAACAATAGATCGCATCTCAGCTAGCACTTACCTGTAATTTTTCTTTTCACAATTCAGATTAGAAACCTTTAAAGCCTCTGAGGAAAATGTTTACAAGGAATGTAACCCAACCTCTTGCTAGAGGTGCTTGAATTTTTTAATCCTGTCCATCAAATTTTCAATATCTCTGACATAATCGTTTCTTCTAAATTAAAATTACTTGATCTCCATAACGTTTGACATTTTATCTTACTCAAAAATAAAAACATTAACTGCTTTTTATTTTCCCTTCTTTCATCTGGTCTATAGTCATTCTCTTGAATACTGGTTAATTTAAAGAAATGTTTCAATATGTTATAATTAAGTAACTTAATATTGTTATTCAGAAAACATTTGGACTTGTCACATTAGGCTACTAAATGTAGTATAAGCCATTCATCTTGAGCTGTCTGCAACACTGCTATTCCTAGTGAGAAACACCTTAATTTGTTAAAAGTGACAATGAGATAATTATTATATTCCTATGGCTACCACAGCATTGCATAAATTCACCACAACCTCTTAAAACATTAAATTGGGATCATTTTAGATCATACACTGACTCCCTTGAAAGCAGAGGGAACCTGTGGAGAGACCTTGACAGATTAGAGGGCTGGGCAATCACTAACCATATGAAGTTTAACAAGTGCAGGTGCCAGATTCTGTACCTGGGATGGGGCAACCCTGGATTTACAGACAGGATGGGGAATGAGAGGCTGGAGAGCAGTGCTGTGGAAAGGGACTTCGGGGTCCTGGTCAGTGGCAAGTTGAACATGAGCCAGCAGTGCCCTGGCAGCCAGGAGGGCCACCCATGTCCTGGGGTGCATCAGGCACAGCATCGCCAGCAGGGCAAGGGAGGGGATTGTCCTGCTCTGCTCTGCACTGGGGCGGCCTCACCTCGAGTGCTGGGGGCAGTTTTGGGTGCCACACTATAAGAAAGACATTGAGCTGTTAGAGAGTCACCAAATTGGGGCAGCAAGGTGGAGAAGAGCCTTGAGGTGAAGCAGTATGAGAAATGGCTGAGGTCACTTGGTCTGTTCAGCCTGGAGAAGAGGAGACTGAGGGGTGACCTCATTGTTTCCTCATGAGGGGAAGAGGAGGGGCAGGCATTGATCTCTTCTCTCTGGCTCCCAGTAATACCAATAATCTTCATCCAAACACTGGAACAGGCTCCCCAGGCAAGTGGTCACAGCACCAAATTTGCCAGAGTTCAAGAAGTGTTTGGGCAATGCTCTCAGGCACAAGGTGTGACTCTTGGGGCTGTTCTGTGCAGGGACAGGAGTTGGACTTTAATGATCCTTGTTAGTCCTTTCCAGCTCAGGGTATTCACTGCTTCTGTGATTCTATGAAAACAGACAAAAGCAGCATCATTTCAGAATAGAATAGAATAGAATAGAATAGAATAGAATAGAATAGAATAGAATAGAATAGAATAGAATAGGATAGAATAGAATAGTATAGTTCAGCTGGAAAAGACCTAGAATAATAATTTTGTAGAACTGATCGACCACTTCAGGGCCAGCCAGAAGATAAGGCATGTTATTAAGGTCTCTCCAAATACGTCTTGAACACTGACAGTCTTGAAGAATTGTCTCATTGTCCAGATTTTTCCTCTTGAGTTCCGTGAGGGATTCCCTGTTCAGCCAAACTGGTCTTCTGTCCCATTTGCTTCACTTAAGACATGGTGGAATTGCCTGCTCCTGGGCTTTTAGAATTGGTTCTTAGAATTGCCGCTACTCATAGACTCCTAAGTCCTCAAAGGCAGACTTGCAGTGTTCACTGCTAAGTAGGTTCCTGAGTAGTTTAAAGTTTGCTGTCTTGAAATCCAGGGTAGCGACTCTGCTGACCTTTGTACTAATTACACTGAAATTTCTAAACTCAATCATTTCATTATAACTGTGACAAAGCCAGCCAGCTACCACTGTATGTCCCACAAGTCTATCTCTATTCATGAATCAGAAATCTAGGAGTGCATCTTTCCTAGCTGACTCACTGAGTACTTGTGACCAGAAGTTATCTCCTACAAACTTCACACATTTCCCAGATTTGCTTGTCACAGCAGTACAGTATTCCCGTATGTCTGGGAAATTGAAATCCCCCTTAAGGGCAAAGATTGCTGATTACACCTAATTAATTCCCTATAGAATATCTTACCAGTGTTATCATCCGGGCTAGGCCATTGGTAACTGACACCAACTATGACATCTTTTTTTTTCATCTCTTCTTTTCATACAGTGCTACTCCTCCACCGTGCCTGCCCTGCCTATGCCTTCTGAACAGCCTATAGCCCTCCATGCCAGCACTCCAGTCGTGTGACTCATTACACTGAGTCTCACTAATATCAATGACATCATGGTTCTTGGAACCAACCAATTATTCATTTGGCAGAGAACTTGCTGTGTGAATTCTGCAAAGATAAATTAAATGAAACAGGGATGACTAAGTTTTACATAAGCAGTTAAATGTAATGCCCAAGGTGGTTTCTCCAATTTAAGGTCCTGTAAAGGTGGATAATCCTTGCACTACTCCCTCCACCAATTATGAGAGTAAATGCTAGAAATTATTTATATTGAATAGGGGACTGAGATACAAATCTTCTTGGAATTCAGTGGGGTTTACAGATAGTTAAGAATCTAAATGCCAAAGTATAAGAAGTCCCTATTGATAACTACAAGGTGTGAACTGGGCCCTATAGCCAGAATCTCATGTACTTGGGTAACAATTACAATATTTTAAAGCATAATGTAAGTTAGAGAAATAGTTAAAGAATTTCCTTAAATTATTCTTTTGTAAAAGCTTAGAAACTATGGTGCTTTACTAGAGAATAAACAAAATATAGTAAAAAATGTCTTTAATTTTCCTGTTTTTTAAGGGATTTTCTGTGGGGTTTATAAACATAAATTATTATTAAGTTATCAGCTGGTGTAAACTGCATTACTCATGTAATTTGGCATACACACATTCAACATATCTGAGTTATGGATGAGAGCTGGCTTGGTAAGTTCAGTGTTGCATAGACTGCAATTGTTAGAAGTTGTCTTGGAAAAATCAGGTGGCACAAATAATGAATTCCTCGTTGTAGAGGAACACATTTCAGGGTTAGTATGAATCAAGCATATGAATATATTTCTGTAGTGGGTCAGAATACTTCGCTCCATTTTTGTCTAACCTGGATAGTGCAACCATATCTCCAGCTTCTGTATTTTGCAGTGGAAGTGCAGAGGAGTGATCTCATGCCTGGATTTTTTACACATTTTATGCTGAATCATCTCAAATATCATGTATATTTTATCTCTTTAATTGTAGATAAACTTGTGGTGGTATTTAAAATGACCATCCCATTACTGTACTCATTCCCAAATTATTATCTTTAACTTGTCTTGGTTATAGAATGAGAGCTGTTTTCTATTTAAAACCTTGGCTGCTTCCATGGATATCTGTCACAAGCATTCAGACAACCAATGGCTTCTCTTCATGTGAAGATTTTAAGAACACCAGCATCTGAATTTATTTTTTCTTTTGGAAGTATAGCAACAGCAGTACTGAAAATACTGCTAGAGGTCTTATTTTTCTGTATAATATGTAAGAACTAAAATATCTAAGCATGGGAAAATTGGTCAGCTGGTCATCGAATGATCCTGATTCCGCATTGTAATTCTTCTTCATTCCTCACACTGGAGGGTAAAAGATGAATTGAAAGGGAAGATGCATTGCTTTTGTGCTGCATCTGAATTTGATGTGTGATAGACTTCTAGTTCCAGGAGCTGAGGTTAAAGAAATTTATTTGATTACATGCTTCCAAATACCCCCAAAATAAAATGCATTTCCATGTGCTTGTTCCAAATAATATCTGTATATTTAAAATAAAGTTATTTCCAAAGTACATCTTTAAGTATTATTTTTAAGATTTAGTTCTGTAGACTTTCAGTACAGGAAATTTTTTTTCCAAATATTTATGAAGCTTTAATTTAATTTTACAGTATCCATTTGGATAACTCTGTATCACTCACTCTTGCAGGGAGTGACAATATTTTGCACAATAAAAGTACACACATTTCCGTTTGATTTTTAAATAAGCTGAAGGGGCAAAAAGAATAGGTATTGCTACATAAATGAGTAGTACATGTTTAAACAAACTCAGTTGTTCCCAGGAGGAAGCTACAGCAAATACCATTGTCATTGGGCTGTTAATTTTGCTGTACACCTTACTCCTGTATTATGTATTCACCTGGAGCTTGATTTTCATTTTATTTTCAGCTGTGTGAGATGATAAATCTGTTACCTTTTTCAACCACATATAACACAGAAGGAAGGATTAAGTTGCCCTTTTGAGGTGTGCTTTTATGTGCAACACAGGGGAATAAATGGTCAAGGAATAAGAAGTTTTACATGTCCTATTTCCAGAGTCCTGCTGGCCATTATATTTGGCTCAGTATACAAATATGAGCAAGCTAGGATCCAAGTGGGATAAATAATCATCAAATAACAGTACTCTATAGATTATTTTTATTGATAACTTTTTTCAGTCCACAGGTATGTTTTTAAATTTCACGTTGGACAAATCAACAGTCCTTTTGTGCAATTAGTTCTGCAACTACTTAGGAAATAAAGTGTACTATCTGGAGACTCCTGTCTGATGTAAAGTGCAGCAGCACAGTACAAGCCAGGTAATGCAGCCTCCTGGTTTGCATTAGTAAGAACATTGTCAGAAGGTCAAGGGAGGTGATCTTTCCTTCTATTCAGTACTGATACGACACATCTGGGGAACTGTGTCCAGCTTTGGGCTGCCCAGTACAAACTCATGGACTTCCTGGAGAGAAGTTCATGCCAGGAAGGCAAATATGATGAAGGGACTAGCACACTTCTTTGAAGAGAAATTGAGTGGCTTGGGACTGGTTCAACCTGGAGAAGAGAAGACTTAGATGGGATATTATCAATTTGTGTAAATACCTGAAGGGAGAGTGCAAAGAAGATAAAACCAGGCTCTTTCCAGTAGTGTTTAGTGACAGTGGCCACAAAATAAAAGACTCTAAAATCCATATGAATACAAGAAAAAGAAAGCATTTTTACAGAAAGTGATCAGAGTGGAACAGTTTGCCTATAGAGATTTTGGAATCTGCATCTTTGGAAAAATCAAAGGCCCAGCTGAAAACAGACTTCGGCAATCTGTTTGTGGTTGAGTAAGGGATTGAACTACATGACATTCAAAAGAGCCATTCTGTGATCCCATGAATATGAGGGTCAGCTGGCATTACTCATATAAAAGTGAGAAGAGAGAGCAGAGACTTCACAGTACATTATCTGAGTGTGGTGTGCAGTCAGACTGCTTTTTGGTACACAGTGTCACAGATATGCTGATGTTTACTGGATAGGGAAGAGAATTTACAAAAAAACCAAACTGTATGAGGAAGAACTAAAACTCTGAGAGTTTCCTAGGGAAGAATATCCACTGATAAAATATTTGCACTACAGTGGCTGTACATCTGCAGGCTTTGTTTAGTTTTCTTTTATTTATTTACAAGATTTAATTATGACAATAGCATGAGGAACACCTAAAAGAGAAAACAAAACAAACCATAAAGAAATCAGGAAGGATAGTCATTATGAAATATTTTTTTTTCTTATGTATGATGTGTGACAGTTAAGCACTCAAATAATGCATAACGAATACTCCAGGAGAGTGAATCTACAGATAATAGATTCTTTTTATTTTAGTTCTGATATTTTCATTACAAAGTCAGTGAGAGTCAAGTGAAATAGATGCCTCCTGTAAAATTAACAAGTTTTTTAATGTGCCATATAATTTTGAGAATGTTTATGTAAGCGCCTGAATGATTGGAATTGCGATATTCCTGAAAAATACATAACAAAGATATTATATCTTTACAAATCACACTTCATTCTTGATTTTTGTGGGGTTTTTTGGCAAAAGGGAGATCCATGGACTCAAGGAGATTTTTCTGAGTTTTGGGATAAAGAAACATTACACATTTAAGTATTTATGAAATTAATTTATTAACCATGCAAAACTGACTCTTTCACATTGCTTTCACATTTAGACTGAGTAGCATTAACAGTTTTCTCAGTCAGTTAGAAAACCTCCGGGGTGTGCTTTTATCTTCTCTGCCTATGGACAATACACTCTTTGGTCAAAAATTCTTATTTTCTTGTTTTCTTCTCTTGGATTAATCCTTTCTTATTAAAGTCACAGAGTTGCCTGATCCCAAGGGTATGAAAAATTAGAATAACCCAACTGTTTTTGAGTGACAATGGGAAGATACTGCAGGCAGCTGTAGTCTTGTAACACATATCCACATGCCAGCAGTGTGCACTCTTAAGGAGCTATTAACATATAAGACTTATTGAAGAGGTACTTAATGTTAACAACTTCAGAGTTGGAAGGGCTAATGAAAGGAATGAAAATATCATGTATTTCATTTGATGTGGCTACTGTTCCCTCAAAACTGCCGAAATTTGCATATTTACAAACATGCTACCTACATCGCCATAGCCCAGAACTCTCCAGGAAAGTAGAATTTATTTGGAAAAATGTAGAAGCAACAGTGTTTCACAAAGGCCCCCAAATGTCTTGCATTCTTTTGGTTTAGCTTGGGGACTTTCAGTAGTTTATGATGAAAATGCAGGAAATAATTTTCATTTGCATTTCATTTATTTTGCTAGAATACATAGTCTAGTTTAAATTACTGTGATTACAGTGTTAAGTTTAACATCTTAACTGTTGTTAGGAGACCAATACTAGATACACTAGGTGAATAGCTGTTAATGTGTGCAGCATGTAAATCACAGGTTATTATTCAGCTGCAAAGTCATTACCTCTTTTCAGTGTGAGCATAAAATAATCTAAAGCAGGGAACTAGACTATCGTATTTTGTGAAGGCTAGGTGCTATGTCCCTTGCACATCCAGTTGGGAATATATCAGGCAGCTTAACTATCAGGGAGATTCACTGAAGATAAAAAGACTAGCACAGCCAGAAGATTCAGTTTCAAAAAATACTTGCATCCACACAGATTGATTAGGGTCGTGTGATATTTATACAGGGTATGATTAATTCTAGTGTATTTCTTTTAAGGAAAGATTATACTATATTTTCTAACATATTCTTTCTGATTATGCATGAAAATGTATCTCAGTGACCCTCAGATTACTAGTACACTCATTAGTCTCACAGCTAGAGACCAAAATTTATTAAGATACAGTAGAGTGAAATATATGTACTCTTGGGAGAAATAGAAAACAGAATCAGAGTAAGTTTTGTGGTCAGTCTAAATCTGTAGCTAACAGTGGAAAGGTGTTGTATATTAAAGTTACCTCTTTCTTTGAGTCATACTCCACAGGGACCACATGAGATTGACACAAGGCTCTGCAAATTGCTTGAAATCGGTTTTGACCTTTACAGTTGCTGTGCAGTGGGATGTTTGCATCCTAAAGACTCCAAAGGGAAAACAGGAATAAGTGAACGGTGACTTTGAGTTTTGAGTGCAAGACTGCTTATTTTCTGAGTAGCTGGAACAGCATGTTAGAGTCCTTTGATACTGTACTGTAGCATACGTGAACCCACATTTTTTTGATCCTCTGGAAAGCATGTACCCACCCACATTTATCTGAGTGCAAAAACAAAAAAATAAACAAAAACCTCGGCCCCAGAAAATTTTGAATCTGCTTGGGAAAGCTGGACACAACTCAGTTATTTCTAATCATTAGTTTTCATAGGTGCTGAACACCTACATCTTACATGTTGGCTTTTTTACACACTATTGTTTTATTCAGTAAAATTTAATTTCTACCTTACGTAACATTTTTTTTAAACTAACTTTTAATACTTTTAATAGAAGTGCGCTACCACCTTTGCTGGCACAGGTAAGAGCAGTGCTGCCAGGGGTAGTGCAGCAGGTTTGGTTAGCGTATGACAAGCAGCTTGCTCACTGCTGTCTTCCATGCCCCATAGCCCCAGTCAAAGTGAATCAAAGTTCTGCTGATTTTGTCAAAAGGCCACCTAGCAATACAAAAACTTTTTCAGCACTGCAAGAGCTGTCCATGTTGACTTCTCATTCATCTTAGAAGTGCCTCCACAGATCTACAGCTGGCATTAATCAATCTACTTGCACTGACTTAAGAAAAAAATGCCAATTAAAGTTACACATCTACTGATATTACTATTTTGTAGGAGCTGGCTTAGCACCAGCAATTCACTTTTTATGCTCAGGTGTATCAACTTTTAACCTTCAACTGAAGTTCAGAGGTTACAAAGAAATAGTAAAACAGGTTCCCCACCATGTTTCCCAAGTTTCAATATGCTTTTTCTTAATCAAAAATCTTTTTCAATAAGTTAAAATGAATTGCAGTTCTAGTTTGAAAAAACCCCATCATGTCATACACCCTATGGAAAAAGCTGGGCTTACAATCTACCTAGCCTCTAAAGATACTTGTAGGCCTCCTCTCTGTGTCAGTACTATCAAAATAAGTATGGCATCCAGACAATGCCTTCATGTCCAAAGGATGGGGTTTGGATGTCATTCTCCAGTGTTAATTTGGATAGTTTTTCTGGAATGCCAGTTTGCTTCTTTAGAAATCTAGAAGTTTATTTAAGAATCTAGGTACTTTTAACCCTATAATTAGTAGAAATACATGTCAGCAATAACAATCTATGAAATCCTTTGCTTTCAGAGATTACTTTCACATACCACTACTGAGTCTGCTGTCATTTGTAAAATAAACTTCATACTTCATGCACTGTTTGAAGACAATATTGAGCTTCTGTGATGACAGTACTGTACATATACAGTGTCATTCTTTGGAAGGCTCTTCTTTAGAAACCAGTTTGGTGTAAACTTATCTCTGGAAAATGAGCAAAAACAAGTAATAAATGATCAGATCATATGTTTTTGATGTATATTTTCAATAGCTGAGTACTTGGAACAGTGTGTTTAAGATCTTAGATACTATCTTTGCATCCAGCATTAATGAAATATATTTTTTAATTAGTGTTAGCCATGAGTCATGTAAAAAAATGGAAGACAATGTATGTAAATGTATTTACACTGTTGTTTTTTTCTAACCTTGCCTTCCCAAGATTTCGTTATTTCCTCTCTCCATACAAATATAATAGAATAATTAATCATATGATATTATGCTTTTGACAGTTTTAATCTCTTGAATACATTTATGTCATCAGACAGAACTTCCTTATGCCATATCCTTTGTCTTGTTATATCTTGCCCAGTAACTTTTAGTGCCATCTACCATTCACCTTAGACAGCATTCTACAGCCACTTAAAAATGATTGCCTATCTGAGAAATCAATAAAATGAAGGTCTATTAATAACACACATCGTAAGGGACATGCCAACATGATTGTCATATTCTCTTGTGTGAGAGCTGTCTTAACATAGAAAAAGCTGTCAGAAACCCATTAGAAATAAATCATTCTGACACCATCATTCTGCTTTTTTAATAGCGGGGTGTCAGCACCTCAATATTTTCCTGTGCTGATAGATGGGAGGGGTGGGGAATAAAGTTCTCTGTCACTAGCAAAAGACTTTCAAAGCTTGAGTTCTGGTGTGACACAAAACAGAAACAAAAAGACTTGCCCCAGAGTCACTGTCACAGGCTAGTGATGCAAACACACTGATGTTTGGAGCATTTGAAAGTATGTATACTTTGTTAGAGTGAGGGACTCTTGAAAATACTCACATCAGAATAAAACTGAAAATTACTGACAGCAATTACTTCAATTTAAATTAATCCCTGTCCTTGGATGTTATATGTTTGCTCATAGAACATGATGGCACAAGATCATATTGCGTCTTATGTAAGGAAAGTAGTCTCCATCCGACCTTAATGACCATATATCCTGATCTGAGCAAAAAATCCAGCTCCTCACAGTCTACACCTCCATCATCCATTTCATGGGCTGATGCAACTGAAGAATTAGGATTTCCTGGTCTGCTCTGAATATTATGTGAGTCTTGTAGTAGTCAGCTGCAATCAAGGGTGTGGGGTTATTGAACAAAACACTTAGGTCATCCAGGTTGCCCTTTAAAATAAGTAGTATTGGTAAAGAAGAATCTAGGGAAAGTAAATGTGGTATTTTCAGTCATTGTTGGGGTTATGTTTCACAGAAGATGATGTTACTTTTCAGATTTGCAGCCTGATTTTCCAGTTTTTGCATTGCTTTTCGAGACTGAATGATGCAGTCCTTTTGGAAGAAATCCTGCCAGTCAGCAGGATCTGTTTATTTAGCTTATTCTCAGACAAGGCATACATAGGGAAGAAAATATTGTCATTTGGTTCCTTAGGTAGCAGAAGCTAATGCATTATTGTACAAAGCTGAATATATGCTCTCCATTCCGGGGGAGAAGGCTCCAGAGGCCTTTCTGTGACAGAAAGAAGCAGGTACAGCGTATCGTGTGAGATAACAACACCTACAACCTACAGGCATCAATCTGTTTTGCTAGGTAAATGCATTTGAAAATCCCTGACCACAACATGAAGAGAGAGAACAAAGCTGGTTCCAATTTTTGCATGAAAGTATCAAATAACTCTTTGTCACATAAGTTGGGCCATGGTGCTTTCCTCTCCCTACATTTGCTAAATTTCTACATGGAGTTTTCAAGGACTCAGATCAGTTTGCTTGAAACTCAGAGTGGAACTGAGGTTTCAAACACTTTTGGAGATTTGAGTCCAATAAGTTTTGAATGGAATGAATAAAGTAATTTGTTTTTATGGGTAGAAATTTATGAAGAATTAACTGCTTTTAAACTTTCACAAATAGACAAGTGACAGTTTCAACTTTTACTTCTTGTGGAATGGAAGAGATGATGAAACCCCAGACTGAGACAGAAGACAATTGAAACAAAGAAGAAAATGATACATTAGTATCTACGTGTAGAAAACAGGATGATTTACATAGTAATTAGCAATTGTAGATGTTAGTGAAATAATAACTGCAACAGTGGAAAACCCTCAAATTCAAGAAAAGGGTTTTTATAGATCATTTGGTGAAACATGGACTTTCAGGGAGTTTAGACTCCCATATTCTTGCCTAGCTGCCAACTAGCTGTTATCCTGTCTCTCAGCTGTGGTATGGATGAGATACACTTTCTCACTGGGGTGCTGTGGCTTCTCTCCAGTTTCTGAAGCTGACGTGTTAGTTATGGTCTACTGGCTTGGAAGCTGGCAGTTAAGCGTGCATATTTTCTCAGACTTTGAAGTGGAGAAAACCCAGTAACAATGCACAAAGGCAAGTCAAATTTACCTCTTGCTGAAAAGAGAAGGGGGATGAGTTAATGATATGCAAGCTTAATTTTGAATTTGTGTCTAGCCTTCTCTGAGGTGCATATTTGTGCTTTCTCTCAGCAGCAATAAAAAATGCATTCTGGGATACCACAAAACAGTTGGTGTTAAACTTGGTTCACTACCTGTGTCTACTGCATAAACCCTAATGTAAACTTTAAATTTACATATTTGACATAAATTTTGGGAACATAAGGCTTCTTTCAGAAGTAAGTTAATAGCTCGTTAATATTTGTGACTTTATAGTGTCTTTGTGAAACTTTAAAAGTCTGTTCAATTTTGGCCATGTCTACTTGATAGGATGTTTACAAATGTGGTTTCTATGCCTCTGAATATCTAAAGGAGAACTCATTCCTTTCAGGCAATAGTACACACACAAGCACTGTGTTATACTTTTCTCACAGCCCACAGGCATCTCTGAGATGAGAAGGAAGGCCTTCCTTCCTTCCTTCCTTCCTNATCTCATTAGTACCATTGCTACGAAAATGCTTAATGGCATGACTGATATGGCAGATTAAGACCTATAAACCGCTTTTGCCCTTCATTGCCTTGAACTGAATAATCAAAAACTGTAGACGCCTAACTAGTTCAGAATCTTCTCAAGATAACTATTTAAATTATCTGCTTATCATTTCTTCTTTTTGTTTTTTTGTTTGCTTGGTTTTTACAAAGCTGAAATTATACATGCAGGAAAGGAATTCTGTTTCTGGCAAGGACTTCCCCGCAGCAGAACCAAACAACTCAGGGCATAGCTAGGAGAGGTGGAAGAAGGGCTGTTCTGGCAGATTTTAGATGCAAGAAATATGTAGCCTTGGATTTACAAATTTAGAGTTTTTGAAAAATAATGTCAGCGATTGTATAATGGTATTTTTTCATTAATAAATAGATTTTGGTTTTGGGCTGAAATGCATCTCTTACTTTGTACAGAACCCCTCTAGATAGCAGTGGGACTGATCAAAGTAAAATACTGCTTAGTTCAAGCAAGACAGCATGTTCTGTTATACACTTCCTGGAACCTTGAGCAAATCTGGTTTTGTTTCTTTTGTTACTTCTGATACTTAAAAGATGTAGAATTGTCATAGAACTTCTGTTTTTCAGAGTTATATCACAAGAACAAAGCAGGTATATAAGCACCATTAAGGAATGTTAACCCTGCTCTATTCCCAGGAGAGAAGTGCTGCTGGTGACTAGACTGCAGTCTCTAAAGGAAATATTGGTTGGCAAATGTAGGAAGCAAAGGTGTTAGAGAATGGAGCAAAGCAAAATGAAAAGAATATTAGCATCCTTACAGAACACATTTGAAAGGGAAAACAGACATGATGAATCAGAGGCAAGCTGTGGCTGGACAGTAATGGGTAGGATGCAAGCTGGATTTGAATGGGTGCAAGCATACGTGTGTGTATGTGCGTGTGGGTGTGTATGTGTGTGTGAACATGCCTGTGATAACATTATTGGTCTGTCATTTGTCTGAAGCCTTAACTGGCACATATTCAGAGAAAACAAGCAAAAGTAGAAGCAGTCCTTCAGTCTAGTCAGTATTCAGTTTGTGCAGTTTGTCATTGCCTCTTTGATATGAAACTGACATTTTTGCAGTGTCTCACAGTCTGTAAAGGGAATGTAGCATCACAGATTCGTAGAAAGGGTTGGGTTGGAAGGGACCTTTAAAAGTCATCTAGTCCAAGCCCCTGCAATGAGCTGGTAATAAGTTTTTTTAGCCCACCTTATGGAGCTGGAAAATAAACAATCCTTCAGGCACACTAGTCTGTTAAGCCTTCCATCATCAATATGTCTACAACAGCCTATTTTGTTTAATTCTAGAAAGCTAACATCTAGCATGTGTATTTGCATTTGAAACAAACTACTGAGTCAGCATGCAGTTTGTGGAATAAAATGAATTAAACAAATTTACTGAAGGAAAGATATTTAAAAGAAATATTCACATAAAAGTGCTATACAAAGTGTGCTAACTCTAGAAGGTGATTTTTCAGGTCTGTGGGAAACGTCATCTACAATTTTTCTTCTGACATCATTAATATAAACATAGTAACTTCAATTAAAATTTGTTGTTCTAACTGGGAAGAAGACAGAAAAAATTGTATGTGTGCAAATGTTTATGTGCATGATAATGACTGTCAAGGGCTTCACACCAGATGATACAAAACAGTTTTACGCTGCTCACTGAAAAGCCTGTGTCAAAAGTTCCTGTACAGCCCCAGATCATGCCTCTGTTTTAGATCTCTGCCTCTGACAGGTCTGACTGAGCAAGAGAAAAACCTTGGTGGGACCTCCCACGCACATAAGCTCCAATTATACAATCAGCCTTATCATCAGCAATATGACTTTGGTCTTACACAATAACATCTTATCAGATGTTACTAAAAACATGCAAAGGATTTTTGAACATATTGAGCAGGTGGAAAAATTGAAGTACTTGTAGAGTGACTTATTAAAGTTCAGCACAAACACTTAAGAGGTCATGTAATTTTTACCTGTATTTGCAACCTATCTCCAAATAGAAGATACAAGTTTCATGTTACGTAATTGAGATTCTGACAGTTAGTCATGCCAAGTACATTACTAATATTGAAAAGCAAAGCTGAATTTGTCTGTGTATTATTTTAAATCTGCTTTCACTACTTTCTTAAGTTGTCATATTTCAAGCTATATTTTTTATTTAAAATATTACTACTTCAAATCCATCTTCCTGAAAATTTTAGATCTGAAACACAAGCTATTCATGTGCCAACTGGTTTGACTTTTACAAAGTGACTGAATTAAAGGAGAAGGTGAGATATCTGAGAACTAATTAGAGAGCATCCAAAGGAGAGCTATGAAAATGGAGAGCAGTCTCCAGAGGAAGCTGTATGAGGAGCAGCTGAGGTCACTTGATCTGTTCAGCCTGGAGAAGAGGAGACTGAGGGGAGACCTCATTGCAGTCTACAGTTTCCTTACGAGGGGCAGGCGCTGATCTCTGTGATGACCAGTGATAGGACCTGAGGAAATGTCATGAAACTGTCAGGGGAGGGTTGGCTATCAGGAAAATGTTTTTCCCCCAGAGGGTGGTTGGGCACTGGAACAGCCTCTCCAGGGAAGTGGTCACAACAACAAGCCTGACAGAGCTCAAGAATCATTTGGACAATGCTCTCAGGCACACGGAGTGATTCTTGGAGATGTCCTGTGCAGGGCTAGGAGTTGGCTTTCAATCTTTGTAGGTCCTTCCAACTCAGAATGTTCTGTAACTCTATAATGTCATTAAAACCTGATAGATTTTTTTTCTCCTGTAAATTGATATATTTTCACTGAAGTCCAAAGATCTCAGTTTTTAGGGTAATATCCTTTGCAGATGCAAGTTGGTGCAGATGCTGTGGGGCTGATAGGGATAAGTTCATTCTGTATTGCCTTAGAATCTGAAACCATCATGACTGTTATGGAAGTAAACTGTGTTTCAGAACTTGAAAATTGAGAGGAAGTAGCCTTTAATATCAGTACATTTCAAAAAGAAATTATAACCTCAGCATATACATGTACTAAAATGGAAATCTGGAAGAAAAATTAACCCTCCAAAAGCTATGGAATTCTAAATTAAGTCTGCCTGAAGAACTTTATTGTGGCTTCCTTCACACCTGCATGCAATGCAAACTGCTGCATTGTCTTATCCCCAGTTCACTGCTTCAGAACAAATGGTAGTAAAAACCCCTGGGCTGCTGTGCTGCATTTTGTTCTTTGCCCCATCAGTCAGTGTGTGGTCCAAGCCTTGTCTTCTACACATTGTTCAGATGCATCCCTGACAACAAATTTGTTAATTTCCTCTTCCAACCTGAATGCCTTAGTGATGCATGGTCCATTTATATTCACAGTTCCCTTGGAAGGTTATCGCAATGCACTCCTATATGGAAAGGGACACCTAGGATTCATAGATGCCTGTGGTTGAAGAAAAATGGGAGAAGAGTCCAAAACAAAGCTGAAAAAGTTTTATTAGCAAACTACACATGGAAATTTATATATATTTTACACATAATAATAATAAACAACAATAGAATAAAAAGAAAGCGGGAAGAAAGAGGAAAGAAAAAGAGAAAAAAGAAAGGGGGATGAGACAGGAGAGGAAAGGGAATCAGCAGTCCTGGGTCTAGCACTGATTCTTCAAACAATGTGTCCAGAGTCCTGGGGTGTGCCACGTGGCCTTTCTGGGAGTACCTTCCCATAGATCAGTTTTCCCCCCTGGGCTTTGGTGTCTTGCTCTTCACATAAATGAGTTAGCAGGAGCAGTCCAGCCTTCTATATCTTTCTGGGAATGATTCAGGAAGCTTTGAGGGAGTTTTCGTGGTCTCAGTCCCCCTTGTCTGCTCCTTGATCACATTTTGGTACTTGCACAGTATGTTGTGCAGTCACCATGTTTACCTGAACAGGAAAATTGGCTCCAGAAATGTGCTGCCGTACCTTCGTACATCCCCTTTCCAGGCACATTCTGTTCTAACCAGCCTG
This sequence comes from Rhagologus leucostigma, assembly GCA_013397725.1. Taxonomy (NCBI): domain Eukaryota; kingdom Metazoa; phylum Chordata; class Aves; order Passeriformes; genus Rhagologus; species Rhagologus leucostigma. Next base: position 32,735 of record VZTD01003022.1, read on the forward strand.
CTTGAATGGTCATCAGAAGAAATTCCTTCATGGAAAGATTTGTTAAACTTTGGAATTGACTGCATGGGGAGGTGGTGGAGTAACCACCCCGGGAGGTATTGAAGAAATTATTGGATGTGACACTAGTACCATGGTCGATTTGAAAAGGTGGTGATCAGTCTAAGGTTGGACTTGATGATCTCAGAGGTCTTTTCTAACCTAAAAGATTCCATGATTTTGTCATTGGTGTTTGAGGAAGAGCAATACATTAACTTCTTACTGCCCAGGCTTCTAGAGAGGCGAAATGGTATTACAGCCGTTTCAAGATTTCCAACTGAGAGAGCTGAACATTTCCTCTTCTCACAATATTTTTGTTTCATTTATTTTTTTTCCAAAAATATAAATGTTCTGTAAAACCCTAGCTGTATCCAGAGAAGACATTAATATTTTATACAAGAGAGATCTAATGCCTCTTGTGGGTGCCACTAACAGTTTTGTTACAGAAAGTGTAAAAAATGGGTATCAGACAAAAAACCCTCACTTAGTGAGGGTTTGGTTTTGGCTGCCTTTCTTATTTTGAGAAATAGCTGCACTGGATTTTTTCTGAAAAACCATGTGGGATGGTTTGGCTAAGGACGTGGTGTCCATCACTTAGGTGGGTCCCCAGAAGTACACGTACTGCCACCACAGAATCTTGCTAAGGCATGTGACCAAACTAGCCCTGGTTAATATGTCAGCCAGGTTCTGCACTCAGGGTCAGGTGGGACCTTCTGAAGCTGTCTTTAACTTTTGGTTAACAGCTCCCACTCTTCTTGGATTGCACTCTCCTCCCACAGACAGACACCTTTTTCACATTTGAATCAACAGGGCTGCATTATTGAAAGAGGTTTTCAATAAGCAAACATAAAGGGAAAAGGAGTAAGAACTATTGTATCAGGTAAGATTATTCTAATTAAATTTAATTAATATAATCTTGCACTACAGTATTTAAATTCAAACTAATTTAATAAACACATTAATTATGTTGATTAAATGGAAATTAATAGGTAATTCAGTATGCCCTTCAGTTTCAAGAAAAGTGTTAAATCTCTTACCAAATTATATGCCCAGAATAGAGGAGACTGGGGAAAAATATAACCCTTTTCAACATTTCTGTCCTCTCAGAATCTTTCACAGTTAATAAGTCACTTTCTAGAGCTGTTTTTCTAAACTTTTTATTCCTGAAGGACCACTTCACTTTTAAAAACAATCCATAGATGTCCTCAGTATTTTTTGTTAGCTCAAAGGGAAAGTAATTAAAAGATTATTTATTATTTCGGTATTAGAAAAGCCTGGTTTGTACAATAGTGTAGAAATTTACAGATTAAGAATAAGAATGACACAGTTAAGCTTCTGAATGGTTAAAAAAAAAAGAACAAAAAAAGTAACCATATATCCATCTTCAGAATCTGTTATATATTGTCAACTTTCCATATGCATGTATTCTTTCTTCTTTTTGCATTTATTTTCAGTTCATACATGAGCTTTTGGGAAGGAGTACTGTTGATTCATGAGGCCCTTTTTGTGACTGCCAGAAGACTGCGGAATATTGTTTTAGGGAATTCTTCTCTAGTCATGACATTTGTATGCAGGTATGAATCTAAATATTGAATTTGCATGGATTGTTGATGTAGTAGTCTACAGGAAAGAATGTGTGTTAATGTTTATTAATCCTGCATTCAAACCAGCCTAGATATTTGGGTCTTCAGTCAGTGACTACATCCTATTGTTTTAATGGTATTTGTGAGGCAGATCTGGTCCATCAGATAATATGTTCTGTAGAAAGCTGGCAAATCTGCTTAATCTATGTACAATGTATGCTCTGTTTTGCATCTTTCGGTCCTGATCTTCGCACTATCCAAAAGATGGGTATTTTGACTGATTGTGTTTGTGCACTTGTTTCCTTGCATGGAAAGCAGGGTATATACACAATGATCTTATCCAGCTGTGCAACCAACATATGGACATGGTGTCTATACTGGAAATAGGATTCTCAGGCACAACAAACCTGCACCAGCAGAAGTCTTCATCACTAAGATAATGATTTTTAACATGCTACCTCTGACCTATGCCGTTTGAATTATTTAACCCATAGAATATTTCAGGGACTTGCAGACTGGGGGCCATGTTCCAGTTCTGAAAAGTGAATATGTGTCTCATTAGGTGATCTTCACGGAGAGAGAGAGAGAGAAACAAATAGAACATACAGTTAGTTCTCTTGGTTATCTCATGCCTGACAGTGAAGTGGAAAATGCCAAAACTCACTTCCGTACTTTAATAAAACAGTCTTCTCTCTTCCATAATAGCTGATAAATTGAGCTAAGCAATCACAAAGATAAGGGGCTCTTTCAAGAATCAGAAATTCTTCTCTTCTTGCATAGTCTCTCTATGTCATGGCCAAGTATTGCCAGTATGCTGTGGAAGAGCCTGAGGCTGAGACCCAGTAGACAAGGGGACCTGACAGTGGTGTGACATAGCACAGCAGAACTTCTAGCTGGAAAGGCAGCAGCAGAGCTCTGCAAGATGAAGGCTTGCAGTGTAACCTCAGCTCCAGGGACCAGAGTCAGGAAAGGGGACCAAGAGCATTCTGTTCATGTTTAGTGTTTGTACTGAAACTAATGGATCTGGGTTTTTTCTTCCTGTAGGATTAGAATTAATTCAGAGAATACGGAATGTGTTGCATGAATGAATACCAGGAAAATATGAAAAAAAAAAATCTCTGACTGTTCCAGAAACAATTGCTTTACTGTGGTCTTATAGAAAACTTACATATATATATTTGCTTACATGTATACACATACACATTATGGGTGTACAAATATGTCTAAACTAATTACATTATGATAAGCAACTTGGCTGTTAAATCTGTTTCCTCATCCTGTCTTTTGGAAGATAGCATGTTACCATGGGTCACTTTGAGACTAAGAGATAATGAAACAAACTATTGAGACTTTTCTGTAGTGATATTGTATCATTTTAATAAATGACACATTAATGTCCTTGGCTAATTAAATAGGTTAAAAGGTTAATTAAATCAAATTTCATTTCTTGTATAGCAGAGAACTATGAAAAATATTAAGGCTGTTTACTAGACTAGAAATGTACCCATTTATTATCTTTTATTAAGTCTTTTCTGAAGATCTGTTTTAGTGTTGTATTAAAGAAATTTAAAGTTAACTTCAGTGTCTAACAACTTATTGTTGCTGTTGCAACAGCAGCAGCTAAACACTGCTGGCCCAACCATAAAAAGATTTAAAAGTAATTTGTTCTGAGACTAGTTAGCTGTTATCTGGTTAAAAAGGAAAACCATTTGGCTTGGTCCTTACATTTTTCATATCTCTTCCTCCAGCTTCAGGTTGATGGTTTGACTGTTTTTACTTTATAATATGACAGAAGAAATCTTTTAAGAATCATCCGACATTGCTTTCTTTTGAGGTACATGCCAATTGTCACGATGATTGTTGTAAGAAGACCGTTGTAGCATTCTTTTTCAAAAAATCTTCGGTCAATATTCTAGATATTATAGTAGGGTTTATTAATAACAGGAAATATAATGCTTTCTGATAGTCTCTTTTTTAGAGGCTGTGTTGTACTGAAAATACTCTCTACTTTAACTGCTAGATTCAGGCAGCAAAACTCTTTTTCCAGTTCTTGTCTTTCATGTGATGATTGTTTCATAAAAGAAATATGAACAACCGGGTCAGTGAGGACCAGAACATAGAACTTTTTCTTTCCAAATCACTGAGTCATACTCGTGTTGGTCTTTTTTTCCCTATTAAAACTAAAATTCTTTGCTGCACGAGTGACACTGCTTCAATAGGAGGGATTTTATCTTTTTTTTTTTTTTGGTGATCAAGCAGAGCAGTAAATCATTTCTTTTCAGGGATGAAGAGAGAGTATATTATCTGCCAGTCAAGAAAAGACCCTGGAAGATGGACAAAGAAGATCAATAAAAGAGAGAACGTGTCATCTCTCTCAACAAAATGTGCAAATCTCAGAAAAAAGCAATTTGTCTTTTCCTTGCACTAGCAAATCTGTGACTGGGATGCTTCCATCAACTTCTTCCTGTTCTACTAGGGCAACAACCCTGGCTACAGGTTTAATCATTCTTCAGGAAAAATGACATCCCTTCATTTAAACAACCTTTTTCTTACTTTAAAACAATCTATTTTCTATGTGGCAATAACCAATCTTCCTTCCTATTAGTTATAGAAAGTATGAAGGACAAAAGCTGGATGATGTCTCCCCTCTAGGGAAGGGTAAATTAAAGCTTTTTCAAAGGTACTGCATTCACTCAGAACCCTCCAGTTTATTCCAAAAATAATACTGGAAAACTTTAAAAACTAATTTTTCTCAGCTTCTTAGTGATTTGTCAGATTTGAGTCAAAAGCAATTTTATCTTACATCTCACAACATTTAAGCTCCCAAATGTTACTATATACAAGGGTATATCAAGTGCAGAAGGGAATCTGAAATGATGTCTAAGCTTTGAGCAAACAAGTACAAATTTAAGTCTGGCTCTCTGAAGCTAGAGGACAAAGCATAACTCAAATTTTTTTCATAAGAAAGTGATAGATTTTTCCACTCATGACAAGAATACAGAATACTGTGTTTCTATGGGGTTCTAGCTTTTGATTCCTACTTCTGGACTTTAGTTTTCAGAATTATATTGAAGACTGATTTTATGTCAGAAATATATGGTGAAGAGAAAACAAGATGGCCTAGTGTAACAGGTTGAACCTGAGTTGATTGACGGGCTTTAAGGCCAATTGCGCTTTTGCGATTTTTGCATATTAAAACCATGTGGAGGCATGAGAATTTCCCTTTTTTGTTCCAGCCCTCCTGCCGGAAGGTAGGGAGGGGAGGCCTCCGGACCTCTGGGCCCTGGCCCAGGCTTTCCCTTTTGGCCCCGCTTTCCCCTTGACTCCTGGTGGCAGCTGCAGCAGGCTAAGCTGGTAAGAAGCCACCCTGGAGTCGTAAGTAGCTGCACGGCCAGAGAACTCCAACTGAGCTGGGACTGCGTGGCTGAGTTAAGATCTGAAGTTGCTGTGACCTCCCCTCTCCTTTTGCTGGAGCCAGCGGGAGCTGGCAGAGATCTTCTGCAGCCAGCACAGCTCACACTAAACTGAAAAGAACATCAGCGCAGCCCACGAAGGAGAAAATCATGGCAGCTTCAAGGTCAGAGAGAAAGAGAAAGTGAGTCATGTGAGATGAAGCTGAAAATGGCGATGGGAAAAGATGCTTCTTGCAGGATGTGGTAAAAACTGTAATATTACAAACTGTTCTTTCCTCTTTAATCCATTTAAAAAGACATGGAGGGATAAGAATTTTGTGTGCAGCCTGAGGAAAAAGTGGCCACGCCAGGTCACCTAAGAGCTGTAAGAGACTTTTAGAGATTCTGTGAAGAAGAGAGCTATTGCTTTTTCAGGCTGGAATTTGCTTATCCTTAAAAAAAAGAAACACCCCATGTGTGGCCCATGCTGGCAGTTGTGGGAAGACTGCGAGATTCATGGGAGAGATGTTTTTCATGGCAGCAGAATTCTGGGCGGGTCTGTTGCTTTTTGGGCAGTTTGGAAACCAAGTGAAGCAAAAGAAACCTTTTTTTCCTTAAATATTGGAGACACTTCTAAGAACTGCAGTACTGACCAAAATCATGGTTTGTTACCCTTTGTGCGAGTTAGGCAAAAGGGGAAGGTGCTGGAGGAAAAGGGGATTTTGCTTTAATTTCTTATTATTTCTTTTTACTTTTATTTCTGTTAGCAATAAACTTCTTCATATTCTTTAAAGTTTTAAGCCTGCTTTGCATTTCTCCAAATCCCTTATCTCACAGAAGGTAAAACTTGCGAACAAAATCATTACGCTTAATTGGTGTTTCCGCCCGGTTTCGAACCAAACCCGCTACACATAGAAATACTAGACTATCAAAAAAGCAAAATAAAAAATCAGAATAAACAAAAAAGGAGAGATGCTCTAGTTTACTTTTTTTTTCCGAAGACCTGATAAGTAATATTTAATTTTGAAGGTTAATAATTATTACTAAATATGTGTTAGTCTGGCTCATGATTTTTCAGATACATGTTCCTCCAGATTATGGCTACAGGACTACACATGGCAAATTGAACGTTGCTTAGCTAACACCAGTTGATAATTGTGCCTTTCACATATTCGCAGAATGGGCCAGGTTGGAAGTGATGAACCAGATGGACCAGGTAGACCACGGTGAGTCATCTGGTCCCACCTCCCTGCTGTGCTCAAGCAGGGTCGTCCTAGAGCACATGACATAAGGATTGTGTCCAGACGTTTCTTGAATACCTCTGGTGAGGGAAAGTCCACAAACTCTCCAGTTTGTTCAGGTGGAAATTCCTGTGTATCAGGTTCTGCCCATTGCCTCTTGTCCTATTGCTTTGCATCACCAAGAAGAGCCTGGCTCCATCGTCTTGATGCCCTCCTTTCAGATACTTATAGGCATAATTGATCAGGTCCGCTCTCAGTCATCTCTTCTCGAAGCTGAACAGATCCAGCTCCCTCAACCTTTTTCAGTAGAGAGATGCTCCAGTCCCCTAATCATCTTTGTGGCACTCCAATGGGCCCACTCCGGGAGTTCCGCATCTCTCTTTTACTGAGGAGCCCAGAACAAAGCACTCCAAATGCAGCCTCAGCAGGGCTGAGCAGAGGGGCAGGATCACCTCCCTTGACCTGCTGCCAATGCTTTTCCTAATGCATCCCAGGATACCACTGGCCTGCTTGGCCCCCAGGACACACTGCTGGCTCATGGACAGCTTGTGGTTCACCAGCACCCCCAAGTCGTTCTCCACAGAGCTGCTTTCCATCAGGTCACCCCAGCCTGTGCTGGAACACTCCCAAAGTGCAGGTCCCTACATTTGCCTTTGTTGAATTTCAAATAGTTCTGTCCCTAATTCTCTAGCCTGTTGAGGTCCCTCTGAAAGGCTGCAGAGCCCTCTGGGGTATTGGCCACTCCTCCCAGCTTTGTGTCATCCGGGAACTTGCTGAGAAGTCACTCTGGCCCTTCATCCAAGTCACTAATGGATAAGGTAAACAATGCTGGGCCCAGGATGGAACCTTGGGGGACACCATTAGTGACAGGCCTCCATCTTGACCCTGTGGCATTGGTTGTGACACTCTGGAATCTGCTGTTCAGCCAGTTCTCAACCCACCTCATTGTCCACTGATCTAGTCCACACTTCCTGAGTTTGCCTATGAGGGTGTTGTGAGAGACAGTGCCAAAAGCCTTGCTGAAGTTGAGGTAGACATTATCCACTGCTCTCCCTGCATCTGTCCAGGCAGTTGTTTCATCATAGCAGGCGATCAGCTTGGTCGAACATGATTTATCTTTACTGAATCTGTGTTGACTACTGATCACCTTCTTTCCATCTGCGTGGATAAAGAGGGCCTCCAGAATGAGGCACTCCACCACATTTACAGGGATTGAGGTGAGGATGACAGGCCAGTAGTGCCCTAGATCCTTCTTCTTCCCATTTTTTAAGGCTGGGGTGACATTTGTTTCCTTCCAGTCCTCAGGCATCTCTTCTGATCAACAATGACCCTTCAAAGATGTTTATGAATGGTCATTAATATCGTATCCACCAGCTCCCCCAGTCTTTCTGCTTGTCTTTATAGAGGGGCAGGCTGTAGGCCACACAGGCATCCCTCCTCACCTCTGCAGACACAGACACACTTGTTAGTCACATTTGCATCTGTTTTCAGTCTGTTCCCTCCAGAAGGACCATGTAGACAAACCCAGTCAGTAATAGCTTTTACTCATCTTGACCTTTATGGTGTGGCGACTCATTGATGAAAGGATTCTTCCTGTTGTCAGGTTTCTTAGTTATCTGTGTCTCGTCTGGTATCAATTTAAAATATTCAGCTGCCTTATTTCTCTTCTGTCTCTGACTGAGGGTTTTATATTATGTGCAACACTAATAGAAAAAGGTCATCCTCTCAGACACAGAATTATACAATGTTTTGTAGACAAACTTAAGACTAAACATCTTTTGCTTGGTTGTTGCATTCAGAAAAATTTCATCCTAATATTTCTATTCTGATTATATTTCAGAAGTTGAGGCATAATGTGTGCTGTGTGGTGCAGTAATGTGCGTTTGTGTGTGTGTGTTTTGTGTGTGTGTAGGGAGAGAATCCAGTGTTAAAAGGAGTACAACATGAAGGAGGTAGCTGCAAAATGCATGATACAGAGTGAGAAGACATCGCATTTTAACCATGAGTTTAAAAGGACTAAGAGAACTTTACTTTTTAAGCAGCATTTTTAATGCTAAGCTATGTAATTGGTGTGTCAGTTATGGAATGAATGATGGTGTACTTCAGTCCTGGGAAATGGAAATCCTTGCATTTGTTCCTTTTCATGGGTATTTACAAGGGGGTGGGGATGGGGATGGAGTTGGATACGAAGAACATATGGGTCAGCAGTCCCCAGAAATGAAATCAACTTGGGGTTTGGCTGAAAACCCCTTTAAAACCAAGTTATTTTCCAGAGATATAGGCTCCATAAATTATTAATTAAATTTGTTATTTATTGAAGAAATAATTTCTCAAGGTTATGGGAACTAGATAAAAAACTCTTGTCTAAATTAGTCCTGAAAACAGAATCAAGGTCTTCTGGTGCTTTTAGGGTGCATTTCAGTTGGTGCTTGAAACTTTAAAGTAAGCAGTGTTTTATGTACAATAAGGTTTGCCATTTGATGAACTCAGTAATAAATAAACAAAAGAAGTGTTTAAGACCCACAATCATGCCAGTATTTCTCTCTTTTGTGTTATGCCATGAGGACAGGACCATGGTCTTTTTAAGAGTGTTATTTTATACAGTATGAGGTTTCTGATCAATGAGGCTTGCAGTTTTTATTGTAGTATGCTTTGTGAAGTTTTTATACTTGTGGAAAGTGTAGGCCACCTACAGTCATGTAGCACCGCTGTGCACAACTTCCCGAGGGACTGCATCAGACTGTGCTGGTTGAAACCACCAGACACTGGCAGCATGGGACTACCTTCTGCATTTAAAACCTCTTTCCCACCACATAATCCCTCTCCTAGTCTCTTGGATGTGAAAGATAGGAAAAGTCACATGCAGAAATTAAATATATGGATCTTGAGATTTTGAGCAGCAGCAGTGTCAATTTTTTTTTCTCTTTTAGTTCTGTTAATAAACTTTATATTCTTTAAGTTTAGAGCCTGCTTTGTATTCCTCCTAATTCTTATCTCACAGAAGGTAAAAAATGCGAACAAACCCACTACACTAAATTGGTATTTATGCCCGGTTTCAAACTAAACCCGCTACACACATGGAGAGAAAAACCTCTGTGACTTGTGCAGCTGCTTCAGAGAAGAAAAGTAACTTACTATGGGTCACCTTTCATCAGGAGTTACAAATTTCAAATACTCCTAAGCTTTGATCCAGACTCAGATACCAGGTTTTCTTGCACCTCTCTGTTAAAATCTGTCACACTTCCATCTCTCCAATGGCATAAAAAAATCAAAACCCCTTGCTGGATTCAGGCAGAGGGAAGACAAATTAGCTGGTATTCTTGAAATATTTTCCGGAGCATTATGATTTCAGAAGAGATATCTTTTATCATTGCTAAATATTCAGCACATGTCCACATTGTTACAGCAACAGGATTTTAAGTATTTGTTCAAAGGAAGCTTGGGATAAAAATAGTTTAACAGGTCTGTCCAGGAGGAAATTAATCAAACCCCAGTAAATTGTGCAATAACAGAAAGGCTAGTATCCATCAATTTTGTCATGGATTTTTCCACTGTAAAACACATCATGTTGCTTACTGAAAGTAAATAGAGCTGCATGTCTCCAGTGAGCATCTATGTATCTCTTATTAGCAGAAGATTTGCCAGTGTACTGACTAGTCCCTGAAGAAACAGGAGATTATTTTAGTATAGTTCCCTTTTTTATTAAGCACAATAATTAATAAAGTACCTAGGCTAACATAACAACTCTCAACATCTGTTACCTAACCTCTACAGAGCAGTAAAACATGAATTACGCTGAAGTTAAGTATTATCATCAACACCTGCAGTTCCCTAGTCTTTCAATACAAAAACACATCAGCCAGAAAATAATTAGAAATGCAAATAGAAAAGCATGAATGATACTCTGGTAGATGAGTAATACAAGATAAATCATCAATGAGACTGTGTTTAGGACAGATTTAGGACAAATGATGGGACAAGGTGAGAAAAGAGAGGGAAAGAAAGTGGAGAAAGAGAATTAAAAAGAAAATGTTCATTGTCCTAAAATCCCTTTTCATTTTTTTGGTTTTTTTTTTTTTTTAACAAAGTGCAATGTTTGCTTTAAATTACTCAATGGTCTACCTCCAAATTTCCAAAATGGATTTCCTTCTCTATAGTAATGTGAATCAGCTTTTTTTCCTAAAAATATAATTTCTTAAATTACTACTCAAATTGGTATCTGAAAAACAGTGAAAAATCTGTCAGCAGTTAGCCAAGCTTTTCCTTTTTTTTGCCTTTGGGAAAAAGCTGAGTCTTTAGGCTGTAGGTCTTCTAGAAATTCATGAATTGTGGCTACGATAAATAAAATTAGAGATGATAAATTAAATATATTTGTATAGGTATGTAAAAGACACTACACATATAGGCTATTAAGTGTACAAATCTATTGTCAAAATATAAAATTGAAATCATAGAAACTGTATTAAATAAGAGACAAAAGCATTATTTGGACTTTGAACTTGTTTGACTGTGTCACTGTACTTGGTCTTATCCAGGTGCTTGTGCATTCCATTTGTTCATATGGTCACTGTCAAAGGCATGTCCAGAGTCAGCAGGACACTTCTGGATTTTAAGGGATTTTGTTTACTTTGTTTGCTCTTCTGTTTGTTTTTAGTATTTTTCTGCAGTATGATCATTTCATCTTCACCACAGGTTCCATATATATCTCATATATTAGTAGCCTGTCTTATATTGCCGATACTTTAGCTGTAGTGAAAAAGCATAACATATCTGAAAATTATAGTTTAGAATAATTTATTTGTTTAATTTGATCTCTGTTTGGAGGCATATTGGGATAATATGCTCACAGAAAAAGTACGGTTTTCTTGGGAGGTAGTTAATAAATACACCTTCCTTTAGTGGAGAAATGTTTGACACAACTCTCCTATGCTGATAGCCACAAATAACTGTTATTTTTACAACTTGTATCGGCCTTTTTGTAGATTCATTTCCTGAAGAAGATAAAGTATACTTTAAAAGCACTGGTCTTCCCTTGGAAGGAAACAGCTCAAAATGTTTAGGAAAAGTCTACAGAAATAATGGGATTGTAATGGGGAAAAAAAGCAGGAGCTGTGTGACAGTTGTGCTAAATTATGGTATTTGTTTATTTTTTTTATTCAGGGAGTACTTTTGAACTATTTTTTTTTCTACATGAGCAAATAAATACAGAATACACTCAAAAGGCAGAGTTGAAAGTGATCAAAGATACTGTGCTATTATAATGAATAGTGACATAATGGTGTTATTACAGTAGGGGTACCTCACTCCAAGATCTTGTCAGTTGTAAGAGATCTAACTTTTTCACCTTTAAAGTGATTAATAGAAAGAAAAATCCACCATAATAAAGTTGTCCAAGGTATCTTTGTTCTGTTCACATCAATTGTACATCAACGAACATTACCCTGTGTTTGGATTATTATATTGCCCTAATTTGTGTGATGGCATCACACTGAAAGTTTATTCGTGTGTGCTTAGATTTGTTGCAGTAGTGTCTTGCATGCAGGTTGATTTTGCTTTGTTTTGTTGAGTCAGATTTGCAACCAGAGTATTTGAGAAGTTGTTTCTGGATGCCCCATGTTCTGAACTTTACTGACAAGCATACGTCAAGAAACAGCTGTTCTGGAGAGTTGTCATTAGACTTCACCTGTATTTGAAAAGAAATAGTTACCTTTCACGAGCATGAATGTTGATATAAAGAGGGAAAAAACCCACCAAAAATCCAACATCTGAAATATTTCTTTTTCAGATGTTAAAAGGATATGTTACCCACTGAGAAACTTAAGTATTTCATAGCTACTGTGGAGACAGCAAATATAAATATACTTCAAAGGAGAAAATCACATACAGCTCCAAGATTCCTCATGTATTATTAATACTCAGGTCAGGATATTATTTAATCATAGTGTGAATCTGAAGTACTAAAAATACTTTTGATTTTAATAGTATGCGGCTTGCAAAGGCATTGCACTGTTCAAAACAAGCTTTTCTTATGTCAGCTCCTTGACACAGTTCTGTTCAGGGTTTTGCTGCTGGTTTAAAACTTATGGAAATAATAGCTTTTTACCCACAAAAGCACTGCTGGATCTATTTGGATCAAGATTGTGACCTCCTCATCCAAAATTTTATAAGAAACCTACTTAATATTCTAAAATTTCTCCTTTGAATACAATTATACAGATAATTTAGAACTGAATACTAAGAAGTAGACCTTTATTTGGGGGTGTCCAGGGTTAGTTTCTGACTGGACTTTTCTACCTGTACTTATTCTTCTATGTGAGTTTAATAATGTAACTATATCTTCTCATGATGAAATCATTCCTTGAAGCAACTTAAGTTCACCCAGCTCCAAGCACTTGCCATAACAAACACTCTAAGGTTGACAAAATATGTGATAGCTAAAATAGAGCACTTGGAAACAGAACTATGCTCTATACTCTGATTTTTTTTTTCTACAGAGCTTTTTCTGGTTGTTTTTCTTCAAGCACCTTAGCTTTGAAAAGATACTGAAGGTCTTTATGATAGTGGCCTTTTTATTAACTGGGGGAAAAAAAGGAAAAAGAAAATGACTTATTATTGTAGCATCTATGATTCCAAATAAGACCTAATGCCACAAAGCATTTACTCTAATTTGAGTAATACCTCCTGAAAGTACTGAGAATGTTGTTTTTCACTAGAAAAAAGTCTTCATAATATAAGACATGTAGACTACCTGGTGATGAAGGAGTTTAAATGATGATAATTACATTATCAATTTTCAATTAATATGTTTCCCCCCATTCTTAATGATAAAAAGTATTTAGGACTGAAGCCTTATATGTGAAGAAAAGGGCAAAGTGGTGCCAGTTTTTGTATTTGTTTAACATTGGAAGGCATGGCAGCACACAAACAGTATTGTAGAAAGAAAATCACTGCAAGTTTAAAACTTCAATTCAGTGACGGTCTTCCCTCTTCATGAAGACGTGGATTTCTAGAATTGATTTTTTTCTTTCTTTGTACTGTAGTATTAAGATGAAGACCTGGAAGACACATGGTTGCTAGGGGCAACTCGTTGTTGTAATGTTTATAGCAGACCTAGCAAAATTAATCCCTATTTCAGAGTAACGTCTTTAAATGTCAAGGGCACTTTGATGTGGATGTATAGCCTTAAGTACATAAGAACATCATAAAATCATGTGGACTTTTCCTTCTAAGATTTTTTTTCCTTCAAATCTGTACCGTACCTGTCTGAGACAGAGCTAATTTTCTTCATAGCAGCCAGTATGGTGCTGTGGTTTGGGTTTGTGACTGAAGCAGTGTTCGTCACACAATGAAGTATTTGTTATTGGTGAATTGTGCATGCATAGTGTTGAGATTTCGTTTTTCCACACTCTCCACCCACAATGAACAGGCTGAAAAGACACTGGAGACTGGGGAGGGGGGCCATAACTGACGCAGCTGACCCCAACTCACCACAGAGATACTCCCTATCATATGACGTCATTAAATATATGTTAAACTAGTAAGAAAAAGAATGTATATTTTATTCAATAGCTTCTTTTTTTGGTACAATATATCTTTTATTGAGACTATTGTGTTTTCTTTAAGCCTGTAAAATTTCACACAGTGTTAACTTTTGTCCTGCACCAGAAAAATCTTTTCTCCATCATGCAAGGTCGGGTAGAGGAATTAATAGCTTAATGCCTGATTATAACACTGCACTGGACCTGGCTAGCATAGAATTATTTTTCTTCATAACAGAATTTTGTTTATAACATAGAATTTATTTTCTTCTTAACATGCTAGTTTGTTTATTTTATATTGAATTACTTCCTTTCCTTTTCTTTAACTTACTTGGTATGGAGTGAGACATGACTGAGTGGCTTTGGGATGCTTAGATGCCCACTGGGGTTTAGCCACAACAGTGATTCTTAAAAATTGAAATACTATATGGGAGAAATAATATGGGACAACCTTGATTTAAACACAAAACTGACGTTTATGAAAATGAGTGACTTGTTATTCAAACACACTTTTGGGAAAAAACCCCCTCACAACAAACAATCAAACAGAAATATGAAAAAGTAATTTCTCTAATTCTACATATGATTAGAGTCATATTTACAGGAGTAATGGACCCATTTTAATAGCTTCATAGAAAAATATTTTTACAGGAAGGTAAAAATCAATTTAAAAGAGAGAAAGAAACAGACTGTCCAAATGAAATACTTTGTCTGTTTCCCACCGTAGAAAGGATTGTTAATAAATGTTCTTTTCAACTTCTGAAAACTGGCTATTAAGCTGTAGGTGTACCATGTTTACATAATTTTTTTTATTTTTTTTCTTTAATTTGAGAATTCTAGATCCCTAAGAGTCTTGAAATATTTCAGAAAGGTAGCATCTGTGCTTGATATTATACTGTTCTGCATTGCTCGTCTATGTCAGATTTTTTCCTCTAGCATCTTCATTATTGCTGTACATATTAGAAATTCATGCAGATTTAGAAGATAACTACTTGCCACCAGGAAATGCACTACTAGGTTACAGGACGATAAATAGGCAACTTTTTTAGGAAAACTGTTCGGGTTGGGTTTCTTGGGGCTTTTTAGGTCAATTTTTTTTAAGGAAATGCCATTTATGTTAATGTTTTTAGGAAAAGTCAGTGTCTTGATCTTTAATAATGCTAAATTGTCATTGCTGACAATGTGGATGGTATGAAAACCTTGTTTGAGTGAAGTTCAGTTGGACATTAGAAGCATGCCAGCATAGGCTGATAGAGATGATTTTCAGACTCACAGTGGGTAAAATTACTTGAGTAAACATTTATAGACACACTTTACAAATGTCAAATAGATTTTATAGTCCAATATATACAGATCTATTCAGGTCAGACAGTTACTTTTTGCTCGGTGTGGGAGACAAATTCTTGGGCTACAGAGTCAAGATTTTTAAAGAGCAGCTGTTTCAAATCCTTCTTATCTAAAACAGCATGTTTACTGAAAAAGTAAATTGAGCTGTAGGAATGGAAGAATCTGGATCAAATTCCCTCAAGGATCTGAAGAAACACAGAAATGACTAGGAATACTGGTATAGTTTTTCAGTGGCTCCCATATTGCTTCTTCAGTGTCTTCCTGTCCTTTTGTCACCTACAATAAGGAGTTTCTTCCTGGAGAAGAACAGCAGTGTAAGCTTCAGAGACTCCCCAGAGATGGGAAATGTTCTGAGATCAACTGAAAAACTATACTCTTCCCGTATGGAGACCCCATTTCACAAGTGAGTTTGCCAGCACTTTTCTGCAAAATTATGTTTTGTTAAGTTTTATTATATTTTCTACTTCTTTCCTGAGGCTGTGGCCTAACTTTGGTTTCAAGGCTTAGCTCTTGCTTAGTATGCTCTTTCTTGGCCCCATAGATAAAAAAACACCTTACTGTTTTTTTGGTTGGTTTTGTTTCTTCTTGCTCTGTGGAGTGCAATTCTAATTTCAGATGAATAGTCCTTCTGCAGTTTATGTGTTCAGGCATATTAGTTGCATAGAGGAGTTAAGTTTGTTGTAATTATTTTGCTTTTGCCCATGTGGTATGTTCAGCTTTTCTGTTTTGAAGGAATAGTTTCCACTCTTTGCCTTAAAAGCACTTTTGTGCCCAAGTCCATTTAAGAGAAACAAAATACTCAATTCATTGAAATTTCAAAATATTTCCTTTCAAACCAGAATGATAAAAGAAAAGTATATTTTTGAAAACTATCCAAAATCCACAACAAAAACAAACCCTATACACTCAGCTTCTTCCTTTCTTTATTACTGTTAGAGTAATAATTTGCATTAAATCAAATTTTGTCTATTTTTAGGTTTAATTATGAAAACTATACACTTAGGATTTTGCATGTATTGTCCAGACTTATATGTGAAGAAAACGGCAAAGTGGATGAATTTTTTCACTCCAAATTTTGTAGATTATTTTAAGCTTTTTCCAGATTTTCCACTTGATCTCCTGGCATGTATTTAGAATTCTCTTTGTAAGAAGACAACAATTCAGGTATTCGGAGACATGTACCCTTTACCTCCAAAAACACAGCATTGCTGTCCTAAAGCTTAGAGTAAACAGAAGAAGTTTTTTTTGCTGACTCATTTACACTGTTAAAACCTCAAAGAGCATTTTGCTTTGAAATAAGAATGTGTTATATACCCTCAGAACTCTGTCCCAGATAATCTTACTGATGAATAACTGCTACCAGTGGAGAAAACAAAGGTAAGGTTATTTCAGTTGTTGTGAGAAAAAGGATTCTCGTAAGAATGCAAACAAAAGCACAAAAGTTGAAAATTGCTACAAGATATCAGACTGGATTCAATAAAATATTGTTTTCTCCCTGGGATACAGTCACAATGACTTTAGATGTGATTCCTTATTATTTGCCAAAAACCAGTATTTAAAAGATTTATCTTGCCTTGGTGTTTGAGTGCATTGAACAGAAAGGGAACACATGCAATTATCTTTTTTTAATAAATGACTACTTGGTCTTTGGAACATCTATTTATATCTTCAATCTTCCTTACTCTCTCTGTTCAACGGAGTTGTAGTTGCTGTCCTTCTAATTGCATTGCAGTGGTTTTCTATAACCTACTTAGTCATACATGTGCCTTGTTTTGAAACTACAAAGCTATTAATGCTGAATACTTTCGAGAACCGAAGGCTCTGCTGATGAACTGAAGCATTCATGACTAAAGATTATATTAAACAAATGTAAGTTGCTGAGAGAAAGTAAGATAAACATGCAAAGATCAGAAATTTTAGCTCCTCTGTAAAATAAAAAGGTCTTATTCTGTAAGAGGAAAGAAACTGGCTTTAGAAGTCTATATTACTGACAAAAATTGGATGGATAAGTGATATAGGAAAGAAGTGAAACATGAAAGACTATTAGAGAGCTTAGAGCTTTTCATGCTCCCAAAGCCTACGGTATTGACAGTCATAGCAGTACGCTACTGGGATATTTGAGTTCTAGAGTGGTACTAATGATGACTAGAACATGAGAGATGATCTCCTTTGGGCCTACTTATTCTTCATTGAAATGATGACCAGGCATTGGAATAGGCTGCCCAGGGAAGTGATGGAATCACCATCCCTGGAAGTGTTAAAAAAAATGCATGGATGTGGGATCTGGGATGCATTTCAGTGGTGAATATGGACATGCTAGGTTAATGTTTGGACTTGATCTTAGAGGTTTTTTCCAACCTTAATGACTCTATGATTCTATGATTCTGTGATATCCGTTGGGTCAGTTGGGGTCGGCTGTCCCTTGTGTGCCCCCTCCCAACATCTTGTGCACCCTTAGTCCCCTCACGGCTGGGGTGGGGTGAGAAGCAGAAAAGGCCTCGGCTCTGTGCAATCGCTGCTGAGCAATAATGAAACCATCCTGCGTTATCAACCCTGTTTCCAGCACAAATCAAACCCCTAGATCCATACTAGCTACAATGGAGAAAATTAACTCTATGTCAGCCAAAACCAACACGTTTCTCCGCCCCTTATTCTATACCACTTACATCATCCTCATATCCCAAACTATCCAATTAACCATCACCCCCTTCCCATTCTTTGGTAGAATACACAGATATCATTCCGTTAATCTGTGGACCAGTCACATGAAATATTAATTAAATGTCCATAAATGTCCATCTGTGTCCAAAAAACATCCATCGAGTTAATTTAGTCCATGACTTCAGGCTCCATCTCTTATGATGGTCACTCAGGACAGGAGAGGTGGTGTCAACTGGGCACCAAAGCCAGCTCAGGTGAGATCACTGCTGCACTTGCACTTGTTCTTGCAAGGCTTCTCCTTCACTGATTCAGATTGTTCCTATTATAGTAATTTGTATAACATGGAGTATTTTGTGCACTTATCCATGGCCACACACTTTGACACGTTCCAGTGTAACTTCATGTACAACCACTGATGTTTCTTGTGTATCTGATGCAGCACGGACATCCATAGCCACAGATGTTTTGAGGTGTGCCTTCTTCAGCATGGACTTACTATTGAGCTAGAATAATTTCAAAGCTATACCTGCCGCCACACAGACACAACTATGGACACAAATGCTTTGAGGTGTACCTGCTCTGGTATGGACTCATCAACAGCCACAGATGTTTCAGGATGTCCTGCTCCACTGTGGACTCACTCACAGGTCACAGTCCCTTCAACTGAAATTCGCACTGGAATTGCAGCCTGTTCAGTACAGCAGTGCAGGTACAGCAGCAGAGGTACAGCAGCGATTCTCTGGCCGCCTGCCAGCCCAGGCACATTGCCGGGGCTGTTACCAGAACATTCCCAGGCACAGCAGAGGGAAGTGATCAGTAGCACAGCACTGCAGTGAGTGGAGAAGGCAAATAGCAGCTGCTAACAAGCATGAGAGTTCAATGTACAGCCAGGCAAGTGAGCCCCATGGCAAGCACAGGAGCTTGCTGATTTACTGCTAACAGCAACAACAGACATAAATTCAACCTAGCACACCCCAAACAAACCTGTCACTATCTTGAAGCAGTAAGCCCCACACTGGGTGCCAAAACTGATTGTTCTCAGCAAAAATCTAAAACATAGCCCCATACTAGGTATTAGACATGAGTTTGGTTTTGAACATTCATATGGGACTCTGAAAACTCAGTGAACAAAACAAGAATAGACTAGTTAATTTTTGCCTATACTGTTTTGATAATCTCTTTATCCTATTACTTCTTTGACATCCAGAGACAGTAATTTCTCTCTCCTACTCCTTTGTCTCTATAGATTTTAGTCTCTCCTGTAGATACTGTTTTTTACACAGCTTCTTTCACATATACATTCTTTAATATGACTATGGCACTAACAGTCTGTGTTCCTCTGAATACATTTTATCAGTATCGTTCTTAGTACCACCTATTCCATGCGGATCATTAACCATCATTCACCTAGTCTATTAAGCAGAATATACCTGAGAAAGGCATACAGGGCACACAGGTCGCAGAGGTGTTGGCTATATAACTTTCCACCACTCACACAAAACTGATAACCAAGAGGAGACCAATATTTAACATCTCTCAGTCCTTTTTAGCATTTGATTTGTAGTGTGTATCAAGATTATGATGTTTTGCTTCTCTGGTACAGGGCATAAGAAACCATGGAAATACAGCAGACACAGAGTGCCTTTGGAATAACATACTTACCACTCAGCTCAAGAATGCCAAGCCCCTCCAAACTTTTGGCTTTTGTTTTTACTGTCCAATTTTGTCCCTTAGTACTGCTGAGAAACATGAATTTATGCTGTTGTTTTAATGATTTCTTCATGGAAGTTGGAATGTTGCCACTACAGTTTTTGTACCTGTCCATTACATTTCTTTATTCCTGACTAGAACACCAATAGTCATTAAGATTTTTTGTTTGCAGCCTTCATGTCCTGCTTTTTTCTTTCCAAAGGCCATGGTATATAGACTGTAATAGAGAGTGATTCTGGGATTATTGCTGAGAAGAACTTGCTGCTTTATTTGGGACAACAAGCTCTGGTCTCAAATGACATGTTCCTTCCTTTTCTAAGTGCCTGTTTCTCTCCTGTTATCTCAGGCCTTTATGTCTGCTCATGCTTTTAATCTGAAAAGATCTTCAATCTATTTAAATATTCCTTTCTTATAGATCTTGGTTGCAATGAATTCCTCCCCTTGCTCCTAGCCTGGAGTTAGGACCATAACTTAAAGTTATGACCATAAATTTAGAACTATAACTTAAACACAACTTAAAGTTTGCAAAGTCGTTTTTTACTAACAGAAAATCATTACAGCTTACAAGACAACTTGTAAAGCAGACCAATAGAAATTGCTGTCTCTTTTTGAGATATTTGACCAATATTTTGCTGTCTCTTTTTGTCTTGCCAGGTATTTATTGCTTACCTACAAAATTGTAGCAACTGTGCATCAGCCTTGTCCTGATGGCTGAAGTCAGCTCCATTTGCTTCCACTGATGGAGGCACTGGACTTCATTAGTCTCTCTGACTTACTGTGTTATAGGACTGAATCAGCACCTTATTTTTTGAACACTAACTTCTGAAGGAACAGGGATTCAAACAGACATAAAAAGATGAAGAGAAAAAGAGAACATTGACTTTATTCTGTTCAAACTGAATAGTATCTGATTTTCTGTCTTTTGAGAACACATGGTTTTGGTCTGGAAGCACAGTGCCAAGTTTTCAGTCTTCAAATGTTAGAAAGTACATTTTAAACATCTTCTTTCAGCACACAAAATATTTTCCTTGATAGAGAAATTCAATATGGAAAATTATCCCCATATGTGAAACAAACCTTGTTGCTTGTCTCTCGTCTTCTACACTTTTCAGCTCCTGCTTGTGTCTTTCAGATCCATTGCTTTTGATATATTTGTCCTGTTCAGTTATGAACTATATAACAAATAGTACTTGTTGAGGATAAATTCCTGCCACATGGGGAATGCTACCTGGATACATATTTCTTTCTGAAAAAAAAAAAATCCCAATTTTAAAACCTGAGTAGGGTGTGGGGAGGAATTGCTGTTTTGTTTGATTTGTTTCATGGGGTGGTTTTGGTTTTTTGTTTGTTTGTTTGCTTAAAAGAATTTGCGGAGTTTCTTTCTCCCAGAAGTCTTCTAAATTGTAACAATTCTATGACTCCATTCTATAATTCTTTTCTCCTGCTTGCTTTTAGTACTTGCTGAACTTTACACCCTGCAAATGAATTACTATAGTGCAATATATGTAGCACATTTACTTGCATTGCTTCTTTGCTACAAGCCCATCTACAACTTGCTCTCTACAATTACCTGAAAGAAAGTTGTAGGAAGGATGAGACGACATAGCCTCAAGGTATACCAGGGGAGGTTCAGTTTGGTCATCTGAAGGAATTTCTTTGCAGAAAGGGTTGTTAAACATTTGAATGCTCAGGGAGGTGGTGGGGTCACTATCCCTGGAAGCGTTCAAGAAATGACTGGACGTGGCACTTAGTGCCATGATCTAATTGACAAGGTGGTGATCTCTCAGAGGCTGGACCTAATGATCTCAGAGGCCTTTTCCAACCTGTGTGATTTTGTGTTTCTGTGATTCTGTGATCTTACAAAGCTGTAAATCTCAGTTTGATAAAAATAAAAGCAGAGATATTTAAATACTCATCATTCTGACTCATTAAGAAGAAGAAGAGATCACTCTGCTGAAAGATTTAGTGAATATTTCAGAAGGCAGGAGGAATGTTCTCAAACTACAAGAACCAAATATATCTCTGAAAAATGAACAATACCTTCACTCTGAAAAGGTTCTTCTTTTTGCAATTCACCACTAAATGGAATCTTGTAAAGTTTTTTACTAAAGCAGTATTAATTAGACACTAAAAGGATATGTGAAAATGTCAGATGTCAAAGCAAATATTAGGAAATATTAGGAAAACTGTTAAATTCATGAACCGAAGTAGGAATCGCCCTTTGCATAAAATATTGTGTGTTTAACTCACTGACAGAAATTGCAGAAATAGTAGGTT
Source organism: Rhagologus leucostigma (assembly GCA_013397725.1). Classification (NCBI taxonomy): domain Eukaryota; kingdom Metazoa; phylum Chordata; class Aves; order Passeriformes; genus Rhagologus; species Rhagologus leucostigma. Next base: position 54,520 of record VZTD01003022.1, read on the forward strand.
TATTTTTTTTGAAGATCCGCCTTGGAGAACTGATTTTGCTAATGAAGGCTAGAAGCCTTCCCATAAGTCCCAAGAGCAAATAGGTGTATAATTCTTACTGAGTTTTTAAGGGGTTTTTTTGATGTATTTTTCTAAAAAAAGCTGCTGCTGACAGTGAAGTGAAATTAAAACACCTGCAGGTAATGCAGAATACAGACAAAGTCAAATACTAGTTAGACATAAACATGCTGAGCACCAAACGAGCACTATGCTTAATATATAATATTTCCACTAATTTTTTTATAAGGATCTGCAAATACTTTGTCATTACCAGTTATTCCATTATGATTTCTTAAACAGACATCCTCAGTATTCGCCATGCAGGACTTCAGTATGCACTTGTCCCATTTATCTTTCCACAAAATTTACCTGTCTGACTTGCAGAGGGATAAAAATTCTGGGGTTGCCACCTTTCACATAGATGACATCCCAGAGAAGAATAAGAAAAGTAAGAATGTGACCCACAATTCTGCCTGCTTCAGAAAAGCTCCGCTTTTTCAAGACCATTGCTAAGTTAGGGTGGTCCTCTCAGAGCCATACTCAGAAGCCCCTGTATGAGTTCACTCCATCCATAGACCTGTTTCTATCAAAAAGGATGCCTACACAGGTAGGAGTCTAAATCTGAGATGTGCGTTTATAGCTTAGAGTAAGTAGAGGATGACTAAACCCCAGAATTTTTCATAGAACTTTACATGACCTTACATGTAAGTTAATAAAAACATGTCTAGCTAATTGTATTTTGTGCTTGACCTTCATCAAATACCATGTAAGGACTTGAAATACAAATTCTGTCTGTGAATGCTCAGAGAATTAGAACAGAACTGTTCACAGAATGGCTGAGATTGTAGACAGTACTGGTCATTGCGTTGTCCAGTCCCTGCTGAAGCAGGGTCACTGTGATCATGTTGTCCAGGATTGTGCTCAGACAGCTTTTGCCACTCCTCCCAGCTTTGTGTCATCAGTGAGCTTACTAAAGAAGCATCTGCTCTCCACCCAAGTCATTGATGGGTAAGTTGAACAATGCTGGGTCCAGCATTTAACCTAAGGAGACATCACCAGTGACAGGTGGAGACCAACTAGACTCTTGTGCCACTTCTGACTTGTGCCACTGATCACAACCCTCAACGACCACTATTCAGTCATTTCTCGATCCACCTCACTCTCCACTCATCCAGCCTGCATTTCCTGACTTTGCCTATGAGGATATCATGGAAGTCAGAGTTGAAAGGCGTGCTGAAATCCTTTCCTAGAACACAATCAGGTTTGTTAAGCATGATTTCCATGATTCTTGTAAAGGGTTGTTAACCATTGGAACAGGCTGCTCAGGTAGGTGGTGGAGTCAACATCCCTGGAAGTGTACGAGAAGTAACTGGGTGTGGCACTCAGTGACATGGTCTATTTAATAAGGTGGACATCAAAGTTTGGGCTTGATGACCTTGGAGGTCTTTTCCAACCTAAATGATTCTGTGATTTCGTTTTGGTGAATCCATGCTGATTATTCCTGATAATCTTGTCTACCACATGCTTAGATATGGCCTCCTGGATACGCCATTACATCACTTTTCCAAGAACAAACATGAGACTGACAGCCTCTAGCTCCCTGTGCCCTCCTTCTGTCTCTTTTTGAAGACTAGGGTGAAGACATTTACTTTTTTTTCCAGTACCCAGGCATCTCTTCTGATGGTCATGACCTTTCAAAGATGATTAATGGCCCAGAAATGGTATCATGGTACTGGAACAAGCTTTCCAGGGAACTGATTGCAGCACCAAACATGCCAAATTTTATGAAGCATTTGGACAATGCTCTCAGGCACGTGGTGTGATGCTTGGAGTGGTCCTGTGCAAGGCCACAAGCTGGAATTCTATGATCCTTTAGGTGTTTTCCAAGTCAGGATTTTCTATGGTTCTGTATCTGCCAGTTCACCCAGCACTGCCACCAGGGCCCATGGTCTTGTTGATGTGAAGTTTAACTAAATGGTCTCTACCTCAATCTGACTCATCAAGGGAAGGTCTTCCTTCCTCCAGAACTTTCCCTGGTTTTCTGGGTCAGGTAGAAGCTGACTCAGTCAGCTGGGCTGACCCAGTCTGATCTAGTGCCTGGAACTGTTTCTTCCCAAGAGCTGGATTTCTTATTTCCCTTTGCAGAAAGCCAAAAGGTTACTGCCAGCCCACTTCTCCAGCCTGTTGCAGTCCCTTTGAATGATACTCATCTACTCTATCAACTGCTCCTCTCAATTTGTATCCGTCAACTTGCTGAGGCTACTCTCTGACTAATCTTACACATGATTCATGCAGAGATCAGGCAGTACTGGCCTCAGTATCCGCCTCTGGGATACACTAGTGACTAACCTCCAGCTGGGCTTTGTGGCTTTGATCATTACCCTTGGAGCCCAACAGTTCATCTAGTTTCAAAGCCACCTGCATGTCAAGTTATCTATCCCATATTTCCTGAATTTGTAAGAAAGCTAAAAAAAAGAATATTAGTAGTAAATTTTTTGCTACAGTGAATCAACTTTAAGACTCTTTCCAGCTTTAATCTATTTTTTCAAGAGTTTAGAAACTAGAATAAGGATTAACATATTAATAGATATAAAATATATAAATCAGGTTTTAGAAGCCTTTTTTCTTGGCATTCTGAGAGGTTGTGTTTCTTAGCTAGAGCTGTTCTATGTAATGAACAATTTTTCAAGCCCTGTGTCTGAATCTTGACATTTGTCTGTTGTGCAGAATGTATGATATATTTCTAGTGCAACCAACAGACTCTGAGTAAAGTGTTCTTCAGCAAACATTGCCGTTTCCCATGCCAGCTGTATTGCATTAACTTATATGATTAACCTTTAAGAGTTCTTACAATGGAGCTTGAAATATGAGCCTTACACTGACAGGCACGTTATCGGAGTTCTGAATATAATTTAACATTGTCTAATGCACTTAAGTCCTTTGTGTGTTTTGGGGAATGCACTATTAATGTATTTGGATGGAAATGAAAATTACCCTCATTACCATGCATTTCATGGGACTATTACTATTTTTTTCTTGAAAGCATAAAAAGATAATTTTTCTGTGGTGTTATTTAGTCTATTGTACTAAGGGTGGACAAGTCTTTGTATTCTAAAATTTAGATGTACAATTATTTTTCTGTCAAGTATTTCCTGGAATGAGACTGATTTGCCCATACTAATTTTCTCCTGCTGAAGCACTTATTTCTGAACAGAGCAATATGACCTTGTCAGTTGAGAAGAACAGTGTTCAGCTTAGAATCTTTTAGAGCTTGTTGGCTCTGAAATTAAATTACATATTGTACATGAGGGTGTTGTTCTCTCATACATTACAGAGGAAAAATTGAGAACATCAGAGATGCTTTTTATTTAAACTCTGAATTTGCAAATGTATTTCTGTTGTTATAGTGATCAGTAATGCTTCTACATGGAGCCTTACTTCAAGTCTTATTTCTCATTTTTTTTGTGATAAAGCCAGATCTAAAGTTACGTGAAGAGATGACGTAGGATTATATATTAAACACAACAAAACAAACAAATCCAAAAAAAGCTAGCCCTCATAGGTTGTTAATAAAGAAAGAATGTACTGGAAAGCCTTAACTGGGATGTTCTGTTGCGATAAGAAGCAACACAGAGTCCTCAGGCAGGTGCAAAAGGGACCTTGTTTATTGCAAAAACCAGGCCTTTTTAAACAATTAGGCCTTTGTCAGTAGCATTCCATTAAAGCCAAACAAATATAATTCAACCAACCACCATAAACCACGATGTGAACACATGATGGTTATATAACTTGTTTTCTACAGTTATGTAACTTGTTTTCTACCTCTATTCCAGCTGAGTCATTACCCAGAATCCTTTTCTACTTAGCCGAAGTAACAGGAGTAGGCCGTGATGTTACGGTAACAAGGCCCTTATTCTGTAAGGCTTTGCCTATCTGTAACAGTGTTCCAGTTGGAAGTTAAATCTGAAAGACAGAAAAGCAACATGGATCTTTACTATACTGATAAATTTTAAACCAGATATGTGGTACAGGGTCATTTGACTGAAATTATTATGTGCATGAAACTGACGATACTGATTATTTTAAAAAAAGATTTTAAAACCTCCATTTCTGTTGTGTGATTCTTTCACTGAACAAAATGTATGCTTGCTCAGGTTAAGAAAAGAGAGGAGAGGCAGCTTATATAACTCTGTCCTGAGGTCTGGTGCAAATGTTTGGAATAGCGCTGTGGAGAAAGGCACAGTTTTCCTGGATTTCTTTCATGTTAAAACTAGATAATATGAAATGTTATTCAAAATATTCTCTGCTGAAGCAGTGCAGCAAATAGCTTTTGACCTACTGTACACTTTTTAGTCAGTCTGTGTTACCTGTAATTATGACAAATTCCATCGATTTGCAGCTATAAAACCAGATCTAAATTATTTTATCTTATAAATTTGATTTGTCATTTTTCTTGGTCGTATTCAAAATTGTATGGCAAAAGTTAGGTTCTTTGTTTTGTTGCACATACTGGAAACACCAGGCATTGATAACCTTAAATCTGTATGGTAGAATGATGAGAAGTAATTTGCTAAAATATATATTTTAAAAAAAAGTGGTTTTACTTCACTGTATATTTAATATTGCCCCACAGTATTTTTTAAGGATGTAGCCTAGCACTTCAGGAAATAGATGGAAAGATTTCCAGTGCCATGGATATTGTATTGAGCACTCATTGGAAACTCAGCAAGTATCCAGGACTGTCTAGAGTCATGATACTCTGGAATATATATATCTGCTGCTTGTTTTGTTGCAGAAATAAATCAATGCTCATTTAGCGCTTGCTCCAAATTCTACCAAAGTTAATATAACAATGATATTGTCTTCAGTATTTTTTGATTGGGAGCCTGGAGCACTAAATGAATCACAGAACCAGACAGGGTGACTGTGAATCTCCTTTAGATTGGGGGCTCTTTTTAGATGCTAAAAACATCAGGTTTTTGGAATGAAGCAGTAATTTCAGGCTTTAAGGGGGCAATACAAAGAACAGCTAGGTAATTGCTAACTTTACTTTTGAAGTGATTTGCTAAAATGAGAATTTTACCTTTCCAAAGACAGTGTCTCCAGTCCCAAGAATGAATCCTGTTAAGTGGAAGTTCCTCCATTTACTGGTTTTCTTGCCATTGTTTTCTAGAAGATTTCTTGTGATTTTGTGAGGCTGAAGCTAGGTCTATTGGATCAGTAATTATCTCATACAGATGGAGTCAGTTTCATTTTCAATGCAATTAGTGAATGACACCAAGAGTGCATGTAGTTTCCACCTAAAGCAAAAGAGATCAGGCTATACACTTGATCAGTTTTAGCCTTTCTTTGCCTCTGGCTCTGTGGAGCTGAGGGCAGTAATGGACCATAAAAGAAAGAGTGTGACACACCAGAAAATGACAAGATTTACACTATTTCTTGTGTCCTGCCTCCTGGCAAATATCTATCACAATAAGTGAATATGTGCACCTCCTGCTAGCCTGTAAAGTATTCCCTTGCTAAGGTTTAAAAGTCAAAATCAGTATAGCATGTCTTAACTAACTAGAAGGTAAGAAAAAGCTCCTGTTTAAGCAAGATCAGCAGCCAGATCTGAGGCATGTAGTGACCATGCACTTCCAAGATTTCAAATGCCCACCGGGCTCAAGACAATATATGAGCAATATATGAGCATTTACCTACACAAACACACACAAATAAAAAGGCGTATCTAAAATTCAAAAGATTGAGTTAATGGATAATTAAAATCATAATTCTCTCTTTAACGTGAGTGCAGGTAGATTGACAGTAATGTGAAATGAAATTCTCTGTTTTCTAGTTGAAGCATAAAAGATGATGACACAGGCTTTAGTTATATTGTTTTGCCATAGCACTTCAAATAAACTCATGAAAGCTTGGAAGCTCATGAAGCATTTGGAAGGAAATGTTCATTAGTATAGTATAGATTTGCACTGAATCTGTGTGATTAGGACTGATAATCTAGCGCTTATTAAACACAAAAACCTAAACCTGCCACTGCTATGGAAGTTGTATTTCTACAAAAGTCTCTCTAAAATCCATTCCCTTTGGAAGACAAGTGTCTATAATAAAAAGAATTATTTTCCTCCAGAAAGTCCCTTTATAATTTCCTCTAAACTCATATGGTACATGAGCATTTTATACAGGTTTAAGAATTTGCTTTTTCACATTTATTCTGTACTTTTTAGTCTTTGCACATTGTAGGCACGTACTTTAAATCACGTTTTTCTCCATATCCTTCTGATACTGTGCCTATTCATCTCAGAAACATCAGCATTTCTTAGGAAAAATTGTGTGAAGGGGAAAATCAAGAGAGTCTAAAAGATTCTGGTGTCAATACGGTACAACTTTAGTCTGTACTGTCTTCGTAGCAGTTCTTCTTATACTGTTCTTATGTACCTCCCAGTCTTGACAGCTGGAGATAAAATTTCATTGCAATATGTGTGTTAAAGGTGATAGTAAAAAGATGGACTAGGGAGGTATGTCCTATGTCTACCTGATTCCAAAAAGAAAACAACTTACATAACTAAATCCAGGTTTTAAGGCTGTAGGGGAAAGGGAAAATGAAGTACGAAGATTTCTGTTTACTATAATTCAAGAATTGACTCATTTAATTTCCAACTAAATAAAATTTATTTTAAGTGTGTGAGGGGGTACTGTTATTCTTTGGGGATCTTGCTGTACAGAGGAGGTGTAACCAGTGACTCCATCAATCTCTGACCAACTCATTATCCTATCACATAAGAGCTGCTCTCAGTGTTAGCGTAAGTCTGAATCCTGAAACAGGGATGCTGTCACAAATAGTCATATTTGCAAAAAGCAAGAGGACACATAGCAAAGTTTAGTCCTGCAGCACCTGTAAAAGCTGGAAAAAAAATGTTCATTATCAATGTCCCTTTTGTTGATTCTCTGAAGGGGAAATCCTGTAGAGAGAGACTCAATCCCAAGAATATGAATTTTTGATATCAAAGATGGAGGTTTTTTTCTTTTAGGCAGCTAGCGTAACAAGAGGAAAATGAAAGATTTTTCAATCTCAAAGAAGTCACGGGAAGGAAAAATGACATTTTGTTACTTTCTTTAAGGGCCTTTTGGCTATATTCACTCAACTGTATCAGTTAGCATCAAATCAAAACAAGAAGGTCAATGGAGTAGGCACATTAAGCTCAAACGTAAAGATTCCCCTGTTACATTCAGTGCCTTCAGATTCAGGTCAGATCCCTGGCTCCCTGTGGCACATTTCCTGGTGGCACCCGTGGGAGAGGGAGCAAGCAGAAATTTGCACAATGGCACTTTGTAGTGCATAGTGCAAAGATGTCTCCACTAGCACAGTGAAAGGGTGTGACAGCTGGATCCACAAATCTGTATCTCCTGTGCATAGTTCCTGAAATCCACACTGATCTTCACAAGTACAAATTCTCATTATGCCTTCACTCATCAGGTACTTCTGAAGCATTTTCTTCATGACTGGAGAAGAGAACTTGAGAAATTTCCTGAAAGCATAACTAGTGCTATTATTGTGGTAATGCTGTGAGCTTGGAGTGATGAAACCTTTCACTGCAGGAAATCAAATACTCGTAAGTTCCTCAAGGTCCTGCTCTGTTCTTGCCACATACTGGAACATATTAGATTTTCTCTGAGTAATAATTTTGTGATTTCAAAGTTTGAAATGCTACAGCTTCCTCAAATATGAAGTCTGTTGAGATAAATTAAGGATTTCTTCTCTTATTGTCGGTGTTAAATATGTGTGACATACCTGAAGATGTGTGAATGTGATGATCCTGCTTTTTGTTTTAGTCAAGATCAAAATGTTCTGCATACTCTGTTGATCTTTAAACTTGTCCCAGATAAAGTATGAAAAATAAGGATAGATAAAACATAGTACCATACAAATTGCTTCCTTAGAAGTCTAAAATGTGCAAACAAAATGGTACAAAGTAATTAGAATGGCTCATTGCATAAAGCAATGGAGATGTTAGATGTGATAGTTATTTTTTATGCTAATCACTGGGGTAGAAATAAACCCAAAGACAGTGGAAATACAGTGGAAATATGCATAAAAAGGTCTTGTATAAGGCAGGCAACATGCAATGGATATGTCAAATGGCTTCTTTCCACACCCTGAAATTTCTTAATGTGATGCAATTGCATGACAGAAATGTTAAGGATGGTGGGATACCCAGATACTCTGGTAGTGAGTACAAATGGAATAAGTAGAATATTTGGATTACAATTAAGAAAGAAAAAAAAGTCTGATGCACGATAATGCCTTTTCACTGTTCAGCTGATGATGCCGGTATTTATGAAGACCTTTCCATATGTTTTCCAAATACTGTGTTCTCAATCAAAAAATGGTTTGCATGCTGAAGACGTGAAAGTCTTTTAAGTTCACAAATAGTAAGGTAATTCTGTAATTTTGGTGTGAGCAGGATATAAGTATTGCGAGGGGGCACCTGGTGCCAACAGTAAACTGATGATGATGTGCAACTGAAATTGTTTAGTGTTTGGCATCCATATTATATGTTTCCTGGGAATACCACATGCACCAGCAGGACCTTTTAGAGCAGGACTTTTTTTTCTGGGAAAGGGAGTAACTGCTACGTGCTCAATACAATATGCTTCTATTTGCAGGTGCCAGTAATATGTTGTAAATCTATCTTAGAAAAAGCAATGAATGTACTCATCTGAATACATCAGATATGTAGCTAGCCACAGGTTAAGATTCCACTGTCAGCATGGAAGACCTGGAAATGTTTTTCTTATGACATTAAGGAAATATTTCCTGTCTGTCACAGTACTCTTAGCATATTCTAACATATTATTGGCAGAAAAGTACATCTGAGGCTCAAATCTAATGAGTCTGTCTGAAAATTAACATCAACCTTCTGGCATTGTTGATTATTTGCAAATAATCAATATTTGGGGTGTTGGTTGGGTTTTTTGTTTTGTTGGTTGGCTGTTTGTTTGGCATTTGGTTTCTTTGTTTGTTTGGGTTTTCTTTCTCCTTTTTTTCTAGACAATACTCAATATGACATTTTTAAGATGGGATTGAAGTAAATTTTTGATTCCCTGAATAAGTTTGATTTCAGCTACTTTTAACTTTCCTAGCTTTCACCATTTGTCTGGTAGCTTTCTGGATTTGATTTATATACAGAAAGGTGCTATATGGAGTTAATGTAGAAATTTAAATGCTTTGTAGTCAGTGCAGGTCCACACAGAATGCACTGGATCTGCTTAATTTTGCATGAGTAAATACTGTAAGGTCTTAGTCCGAAAAGGCACGGTATTGTAGGAAAAGTGAAAAAAAAGCTGCTATCATGTTCCACACAGTCATCTTCAAATGTCAGCCTAAATAAAACCTGCAAGTTTTAAAGGAAATACCAGATACCCTATGAACACCTTTGGACAATTCTTGTTTCTTCTATTTCACCAAAATCACCTTTCCTTTCTAGTGCAAAAGTCCCAGCACTCACAATCTTTCCCTGAATGCTACCATGCAAAACAGACATGTTTTATTTCACACCGCTCTGACTGAGACAAGTGGTTATTAGATATCTAAACTCTGCAGAAATAATTTTAAGAAAGCCTGAGGGTAAGGTAACAGTTATAGTAAGCCTCATAGTAGTATATGTGATACACAGTCCAGCTGAGTAAAGTGTAAGTTAAGTGTAAAACTGTGAGGACTAAGAGAATTGGGTTTGTTCTGGCTGGGAAAGACAAGGCTTCAGAGTGACCTAATTGTGGTCTTCCAATACCTGAAGGGAGCCTACAAGAAAGATGGAGAGACTATTTACAAGTGCATGAAGTGACAGGACAAGGGTGTTGAGGCACTGGAACAGGTTACCCAGAGAAAATGGGGATGTCCCATCCTTGGAAGTGTCAAGGCGAAGTTGGATGGAACTCTGAGCAACCTGGTCCAGTGGAAGGTGTCCCTGCCCGTGACAGGGAGATTGGAACTAGATGATCTTTAAGATCCCTTCCAACTCAACCCAACCCGTTCTATGATTCTATGATAAAAATAGAATGGCCTATTTCAAGGTGGCTGCTTTCATCTGCTGATCAAATAAGTTTGGAAATAGGAAAGTTCATACCCATTTGGAAAAAGAAGCTTGAAAATAGTTGACATGAACTTGAAATTTACATTGTCGTAAACATGTACAAATATCACATAATTTAAACTGAACATGCAATTTGTAAATGATGTTGATCTGCATTGCGATCAACAAAACTCAGGGTAGATGTTATGAGCTCACTGGTTCTCCACAGAGCCTCCTCTGACTTATTTGCATGCTAGTTATCTTGTCAGCAGACTTTTACAGGTCTGTGTTGTAATACAAGTTGTTAGTGTTTGTATTTGAATTTATTAAAGTGTTTTAAGGTACCTACAGCCTATTAATTAATTTTTATTAACTGGGTTATTTATTTTCTTCACATTCTTTCACTTTCCCTTTCTAATTTCAAAATCAAACTGTTGAAGAGGTTAAGAGAAATCTATTCAGTAGTTTTTTGGGATTTTTTGGAACAGTTTCTATCTTTTTTACAGTTCAGTATGATTATAACATAGACATATCACAGAGTTTCATTTGAAGTAAGTATGTTTTCCATTCTTAAGTACGCTGATATTGAGATAAGGTTGCTCTGTTCACTACAGTTACAGGGCTACAAGCGGCACCTGAAAGAAATACTGTGAGAGGGACATAACACAATCTGTGTGTAAGTCATTAGGCTGACAATGTTATCTGAGAATAGAACTACTAATGAGAAAATTTTACACAGTAGAGAAAAAAATCACTTTTCTGAAAGTTTAGTAAAGACAAGATATGACAGCAGATCTTGACATGACAAAGGGTCAAGAAATAGAAAAGAAATTGAATTGTCAGTGCTATGACAAGCACTGGAATAGAACTCTTAAGTTCCTGCCTGTGAATTTTTGACATTCAGCTGATTTTCCACATTTCTGTGAACCCAGACTCTTCTTCACATTGTCTGAGTTGTGCTGGTGTGTTGGCCACATTTATCCTCCATTTTCTCAAACAGTTTACTGCCCAAAATAACAATACACATGTCAAACACTTCAAATCTGTGATTTCAACAGGTTTCTCTGTCTGCTAGAGGTTGCATAAGCTACTGTTCCTGTGCAGCATGTACCTTTAAAGGACACTTGCTAATAAGCACATAGGCAGCACCTTACCTGCAGTATTCTGAATAGAACTCAGCAATTTTGACATTGGTAATACTTTTGTAGCGGGTATTATTCTGCATGTGTGTGATGTCATGTCACATTGAATTGTCAAAGTTTTTGGAAGTAATCAATTGATTTTCAGTAATCTGCCTGAAAGATTTACTAATCAAATAAAAAGAAAAAAGAAAAAGAAAATTAAAAGATTTCTTCATTTCTTCATCTCCTTCTGGCGGTCTGATAAACGGCATTTCCAGCAGTGCTCTTTGGGTTGCCATAAAAGCCTTGTTTGATTTATGATAAATGTTAATTGCCTTCATATAGCTTCCAGCCTGTTCAAGTAAGTGTTCTAGGACAATAAATGCCATGCTTATTCAAGCACGCTGTGTACAGAATATTATCTATTAAAGCCACTGTGGATTAAATGAAGCAGATAATATGTGATGAAATGTTTATTTTCTTCTTTTAGCTCACAAGACAAGTATGCATTACTACATCACTAGATATCTTGCCTGAAGGAAGAGAGTTCCTTTGCAACTGTGTGGCTCTAATGCACTGCTTTGTTTCTCGACACTGTTTTTTTCCTTTACACCGCATGTACATTACTTTTTTGCTGGTGGAGCAGGAAAGCACACACTTAGCTGGAGAAGAAATAAATTTTCTTGGGGCAAAATATTATTGCAACCTGAGGTGAAGCAAACTGGTAAAGCAATAAATTCAAATGAAGAATGCTCTTTTAAAAATCAACAGCAGTGCCTCTAAAACAGATATTATATTGTCAGTGTATTTTCTCACCCAGTACAGAAGAATGAGAAACTTTACTGTATTTGACTAAATACACCCAATATCCTCTTAGAATTGTGAAAAGTCATACTATGTTCCTTTCATGTCTATTTTTTTTAAGACATTTTGCCTTGAGGGACTTGGCATCAAGTAAATCCATCACAGGAAAGTATCAGCAGTGACACCTCTGCAGCTGCATTACATGATGAAAGATTATAGGTTGTGATCATTGCAGCTTCCTCACAGTGTCGCTACCAACCTCTCTCAACCTCAGGCAAACTCTGAAATGCCATTTAGCCTCACAATTCCCTATGAGGTTTATTTAGAATATTTTAATTATCTTTGCTCTAAGGAAGGCACAGGATTTCTGTGTCTGCATCTGTACCTGTATCTGCGTGATAGCTATATCCCCTCCATTCCCTGCTCTCTCTCTCCCCTCATCTAATCTCACCTCCATCTAATTTGTATCTAAATCTGTATAAACTCCATCTCATCTATATATATAATAATAGAATCACTAAGTTTGAGAAAGGCCTCTAAGACCACTTAGTCCAACCATTAACCTAACGTTGCCACGTTCACCACAAAACAATGTCCTAAAGTGCCACATCCACACGTTTTTTGACACTTCCAGGCATGGTGATTCCACCACTTCCCTGGGCAGCTTGTTCTAATTCTTAGGATTCTGTCCTGATGCATATTAACTATCTTACTAGTTATGGAGAATCCACAGCCTCTCTGGCCATCTGTTCCAGTTCTCAGTCATCCTCACAGCAAATTTTTCCTCATGTTCACTTCTTGTGTTCCAGCTTCTGGTCATTGCCCCTTGTTCTGTTGTTTCGCACCACCAAGAAGAGTCTGAAACTACCCTCTTGACATCCTCCGTTCAGATACTTACAGACATTAATGACTTCTACTCTCAGTTGTATCTTCGTAAGAGATCCCCCAGCCTTTCCTCATACAAGAGATGTTCCAGTCCAATAATCATCTTTGCAGACCTCCACTGGACCCTTTCCAGTAGTACCTTGTCTATCTTGAACTGGGGAGTGAATGCTGTACACAATGCTCCAGATGTGGCGTCCTTAGGGCGGAGCAGAGCAGCATGTTCACCTCCCTCAACCTGCTGGCCCCAATACTGAGCCTTGGGAATTCAGCCACCACCTGGATGTGACACCATTCGCCACCACTCTCTGGGCCTGACCATCCAGTCAGCTTTTAACTCAGCACCTGTCCAAGCCATGGGCTGCCAGCTTTTCTGGAACAATCTGTGGAAGATGGTGTCAAAGATTTTACTAAGTTCTAGGTGTACAGGTACGTGTATAAATATCCATATTACAGTATGCATGTATTCATGTGTTGATGCGTAACTATATCAACTCTATCTCAACCTCCACCATTATCTTTATCTGTATCTCTCTCTTTATAATCTATATCTAATCTATGCCATCTTTTTTTATATTTTTATCTTCATCATCCTTATCTCTATCATGTCTGTCTCTATCATCTCCATCTATACCTCTATCTCTATCTCATCTGTACATGCCAGTGTATATATATATTTGTATATATACACACACATATGTACCTTTAGCATCTATTTTTATATCTATATATCTCTATATATTATCTATGCACATCTATCTACATCTATCTATCTATCAATCTATATATCTCTGTATATTGTACTTTCTTTTCGATTCTTGAAATATGTTCACACATTAAGGAAGCTGAAATTCAGAGACATTGGCAGAGAGAACAGGCAAGCCATCAAGATTTGTCCTCTTTTTAATCTCTTTGTTATTTCTTCAGAACAGGCATGTAAAAATGAAATCATGGTATTTCAAATGCTGAATATCATGTAGTTTGTGGTTCACCATGGCTGTTACCAAATGAGGAGTGCTGAAAACTGAAAAATATGCAAACTGAGGTCTACATTTAAAAAATATTTTAAGTAAATGGAAGCAAAAAATGCACATGTAGAATAAATGTTAATAGTCTGGATTGTTCTATATGTATGTGCAGGTGTCTCGGCATTAGTGGAAACAACTTAATTGAAAATCAACTTGATTTTTTGCATGCAGAATAAATGCATCCTTTTTTTGTATTTAGGTTTTAATATTTTTCCCATTATCATTTTCTGCCTGATGGCAACCCCCCCAAAAAACCCCAAACCCAATCCTTAAAGACTGTGGTATATTCCACAATCTATTTTCACGAAACAATACATTAGAAGCCTTTTCTTTTAGCTACTTGAAAGCTTTCTTCTAGCTACATGGGAAATGGTTTGGTGGTATGTGGTTTTTTTTAATTCAGAGAGGAACTGCCACACTGGAGCATTTGTGGTTTGAAATTTTGTTTGTGCACCCTTATATCTGCGTTTACATTTTTTACAACATATGTGTGATACCTTTAGTCACTATATCCAGCTTTTTTCCATTTTCCCTTCACATTTATAGACTGAAGTGTTTGTACTCCTATTCTTAATTCCTGTATTTAGCTAATTAATGATACAAACCTGTCCATGATCTTTTCTTTTGGTGAACTGTTCTTCTTTCTGTATGCAAATGTGTTCACAAATTTTACAAAAAAAAAAAAAAAAATACTGGTTTTTTTTTCGGATTGTGCCTTGCCATATGCAAACTTTCCTCCTGTGAGAATTTAACACTGCAGTCTGTGCTCAGAGGTTCAAAATATTACAGTAGAAGTTATAATGATAGATTTTAGCCTATGCCAAAGTCTCTACAGAATGTGCTTGAGCACCTGGTCTGTAAATGTACCAGCATTTACCTCGAAAGCAAAATCTACCACACACTTTCTTTCCAAAAGGTCAGACAACATATCATTTGACTCAGTCTTTCATACAAAAGTAATGCTACATTTTCTTGTAGATAGACACATAGCAGCTTTTGTCTTCTACTTTAATGGTGTGCCTACTAATATCGCAATTTTTTCCTTCTTAGTAAAAATATGCATTTTAATATGCGGTTTGGGAGTTTGTCCATTTCTCACTTTTTTTTCAAGTGAAAATGTATTTTGTAAAACTTATCATTTTCAGATAAAGCTGATATATCATATAGCTCAAACTTCAGCTGTTTCTATGGTTCATTGACCTTGCAATAGGTGTTAATGACAGAGGAAACCCCTGGAAGGCTTTGACTGATGTGTTTTGTCAATTTTCTCATAAGATTTGCTGTGTAAGATTTTCCAGGGTTGACATCCTGATGTTCAAGGCTTGGTGAATTGAGATTTCTTTATGAAGTCAATTCAGTTCTCAGGTGTAGTCATAGATTAAGAGTGCCTAATAGTCGTTTTTGAGTTTTGGGTCCCATTCCTCCCATGCCTTATTGCACAACAAATGTATTTCCCTATAAATCAACATTTATCTTGAAGTCTTTGAAAAAGATATGTTATTTTTGCCAAAACAAGTAATTGGGCATGACCAAAAGTATTTTCACAGAATTTTTTGGTGCATTTTTGCAATATGTGTGTAATAAGATGTAATTGATTCTTGGTTTTGGAATTCCATCTTCTAACGAGATTATATTCAAAACTTATTTACCTATGCTCAGTTTTAATCATGCTGTGGCAGATGTGTTTGGAGACAAGCTCACATTTGGGGTTTGAATGCCTTGTGACGGGTAGACAAAAAGCCAAAATAATTTTTACCGTTTTTAATATTATCTCAAAATCTAGTGCATAAAATGAATATGCATAAAATCTGTTTTTATTAACTTGTTCATCAGGCTTTTTAACACTTTTGAGACCTTAATAATATGGGATTATTTTTGTTGAGGTTTTTTGTTTATTTGTTTTTTGGTTTGAGGGTTTTTGGGGGGGGGGGTTGGTTGGGGGTTTTTTTAGGTTCTTTTTTGGTGGCACTTGACAGTAGAACCAAGACATGTTTTTAATTTCTCATGGAAAAATAAGAGTTAGAAATGCCCTTTGCCCCTAGTTCTGCATCTGGATTTGAGCTTGTAGCTCAACCCAGACAGCACAAACCTGTATCCTAGATACTAGAACACAGGTTCTTCTAGTCTCCTTAACAGCTAGAAACCCTTTCATGCTGACTTTAAAGGAACTGATGTGAAGTCTTGGCAAAAAAGACCTAATATGATGAGGACAAAAAATAGCTCTTGTGAAAATTCCCAATAGGAGTAGCAGTACTGTTTCTTAGATCAAATTATGTTGATTACTTTGTGCACTTGGGTTTAAGAGACTGGTTATAAGGCTTTTAAATGTTAATAGCTAAAGAGAACATCTAGAATGTAGGGAGCTCTTGAAAGAATTTGTAGATGTGGATGGAAAACTTTTTGAAACCAATGTTTGTCACAGGTTCTGTATGGAATTTTAGGCAAATAAACTAGCTTCTCTCCGAGTCTTAATCCAGCAATATTTGTAATATTTGTCATATTATTCTTCTCTTATAGATGGTCTGATTGAATTTATATATGTTTGTGAATTGTTTCAGCACTATATAAAGAAGTGAAAAACTTATATTGAAAAGTCTTATTAAGCAGAACAAAAGAATGGTAAAAATTTCTTACCTGCCATGAGCTCTGAAGTATATCATCTTTTTGGAAAAGAGTATCTCTCTCAATCTCCAAAAAGCCAAATTTACCTACACCAACTTATTTTCCTTCATGTGTATGTATCTAATTCCCAGACTGTAAAATAAAGACCCATCTGTTCACTTCCAGCAGAAGCTGACTGGTACTGAGCAGGTGAGCTAATCCTGTAGTCTCTGTTCACTAGTGAGTAGTTTAAAAGTGAAGTAGGTATGCTTGCCCATACATAAACAATAATCTCAAAAAGATCTAGTGAGCTCAGGGTCTGAACAGCTTTGGAAAATCAAGATTTTGGTGAATTGACTTTTCACGATAGCACTGTTAATATCATTCTTACTCTATACTGTGAAACCTTTAGGAATTTTTTTTTATTTTCCATTATGCAGTAATTTTCTTCCTCCCATATGATTTGTCCATTAGCATGATTCCACAAAGGACAATATTGCTCGATGTAATCAGGAAGGATTTGTGTATGTATTACATAAGTACTCTCAGTGTAAATCCATTTATAGCCCTAGTTACTCCTCCTGGAATGTACTTAATTTTCTATACACACATATCTACATCCAATTTGTATGTGCCTGGAGGTCTTAGGATATGCACTGGGGGCATACTTACACAAGAAAGATAAAATTGGGAGATTGCTTCAACACAGAGAGGCTATGGTCCATAAACCAAAAAAAGTGTGAAGTATATCCAGCCTATTAAACTTCCCATTGCAAGAATTATGAAAGAAGAGAACAGGCTCTTCTTGGTGGTGCCAAGCAATGGGATGAGAGGGAGCAGGCAGAAACTGATGTACAGGAAGTTCCATCTAAAACATGAGGAAAAACTATTTTGCTGTAAGGATGAGAGAGCGCTGGAGCAGACCGCCCAGAGAGGTTATGGAGTCTCCTTCCCTGGACATACTCAAAACTTACCCAGAGAAGATCCTGTGCAACCTTAGATGAACCTTAGCTACATGATCCCTAATCTTTTTCTGTGTTGAGGATACTTTGTGTCATCAGAAAATTTAACTGACATGTGTCACTTACCAAAAGACTACTAATGAAATCAGGAAGGGCTGGTTTCAAAGCAGGCCCCAAGGAGCTCAGCTGTTGACGCTGCTTCACTCTTCTCACTCCATTAATTTTATACTCTGTCCTTTTATACAGACCTCTACCCACACTTTGGTTCCTTAACTAATGTCTTCTAAGGTTTTCTTTATATGTTTTAGTGAAGATATTGAAAATTCACCTAACGCTGGCCTTCTTAAGCATATGCAGATACTGTACAGCTGAGATTTAAAGAAAATGGGCATGTGAGAACACTAAGTACGTAGAAGAATAGGTATGCCTTGACAGTGGTTAGAACAAAGAGGTACTTAGCAACTGAGATTCTTAAAGAACAGCTCCAATCCCACCTGAAAAGTTACTAGCTTGGGAATTTTTTCCTCAGTGAAGGGAGTGCTCTCTCACACAGTGACCCAGTAGAAATGGAAAAGAAGAAAACTCAGCCTTTACTAATTGAGCGAGGGAGAATTTTCAGAGTTTTATGAGCAGAACAAGTGGAAATGTAAAGGTGATAATTGGGAGTTAATTATTCCCAGTAGCACTTTCTGTACTCTCTAAGAAGCATGCATGGCAAGAGACTGGAAACAAAAGATATAGTTACTTCATTTTGACCCTTAAGTAAATGTGTAAATTAAAATATCCCAAAGGGAATGTAAATCACAGTTTAATGCTCCATTCCTAAAGGAATATCAGTTAACCTTGGAGTTTTATATAACAAAAACATAAGGTGTATCTTTGTGTATCAGTTGTATCTTCTCTTTTTTTTTCACTGTTGTGTCCAGAAGAAAAAAAAATAATTTCTGCTGTCTTTTGAAATATATTTTTTAATATTGCACTCGTGCATTTGTTATTATGGATGTTGATAAATCAAAAGAATCTATGTAGTGCATTAATTAAATCATGATATGTAAATAAACCTGTGTGTGACAGATGAACTCAGTGTTGATCTGTAAGCATGTCTAGTCTGTTAACTGAAGCCCTGCCAAAAATAGCTGTTTCTAAACAATTTTCTTGCTAATCTATGCAACAAGACCTACAGTTGACTGGTGCTTTGATTTTTCATGGTGTACTGGTTTTGGCTGGGGAAGAGTTAACTTTCTTCACAGTGTTGAGGATGGAGCTGTGTTTTGGGTTTGTGCTCCACACAGGGTTAATACAGAGATGTTTTAGTTATTGCTAAGCAGGGCTTACACAGAGCCAAGGCCTTTTTTGCTTTTCACACTGCCAAGCTGGTGAGGAAGTTGGGAATGCTAATATATAGCAATAGTTATTGCCACATGCCACAGACTTTCTGTTTAATATTACAAAGCAAGAAGTACTGAAAACTCGTAGGGTCACTACTAAATTCTTTGGTATAATCACAGCTGGGAAGACTTGAATGTGTGTGGTATCATTCTGGAAACTTAGGCACGTAAACTAGGAAAAGGCAGCTATATAAGGCCTAAGGCTGTGTGATATATTCATATTGTGCAATGCATCTCCAAGGTCTGTTTTTCTTCTATTGTCTTGATATTTTCACTGACCTTTTTCTCTAAGAGAATTCTGCAAAGTATTTTTTCTCTTGTTTGCTGAAGGAAATATATTTTCACTGTGTTGCTTTCAGATGCAAAGTGCTTTATCAGGGGAAAGTGTATTTTAAGCCCAAATTTAGATTTAGAGAGAAAGAAACAATGGGAGGTTGATGACTGATATTTCAAGGTGGTGGTAATCACAGAAGTCAAGGTGAGAAGTGATTTCGTTTTTTACAGAGTAATATAGTTGCATCTTAGAGGAATATGGACCCACGTGATATCAAAAATAGCTTATTATTCTTTGGAAAAAGTGGTTGAACCCCTCTGTCTTTGTGATATGACAAATCTATTCAGATGTTCTGCATTTTGTTTAAAGGCAAACCTTAATGCAGAAACTGAATAACTATCTGTTTTTTATCTTTCTGGAGTATTGAAGAGAAGGGATGAGAAATACAGAAAGAAAATAAACAGAGCAGGAAAATAAATTAATGGGAAAAAATTGTTCAAATAATGTGCATATTTAGCTAAATGTCAATTTTGTGAATATTTAGCCCAATAATTTTAGACCATCATCAGGGAGTGGAATGAACATTTACAAGAGAACACGTCTGACCCTCTGGATAATGTCACATTTTCTGTCACTGTACATACACATGCCAAAAAATACATCTACTTCAAATTATGTGTTTTATAATGAGACATGAGAATTTTATTACTTTACAGAAACATAATACCGTAATAATTCATGCATCTGTAATCTCAAAAATGTTGAGACTGGTGGTTTTGTTTGTTTGTTTGTTTGTTTTTAAAATGCCTCCCTTAAATTTGAGATTTTAATCAATGGGAACACACCCATGAAAACTCTCCTTTCAGAACTGAGGAACACAGTTTTGGTTGACTTTAACTTTGGTTAGCATGATTTTTTTCTAACTACTTTGACTACAGTAAACTTAGTTAAGTTAGAAAAGTATACTTCATAACTGTAGAAGAGACTGAACAAAACCAATTAAACTGCTACAAAAATGTAGAGACAGTATTATATGTCAAAATTTTATTTATCTGAGCTTGTAACAAAAAACTGCATAAGTATGTGTTTGTAAGAGAAAACTATCTGCTGCAACCCTGACTAGAATACAAGAGTTCAGTCTAGAACATTTCTATCAGTTCTCAGTGACCTCATGTAGTTCACTACTGTTCAGAAAAAGTTTCTATATTGCCATGGGTATGAATGAAAAAGCCACTTAATCCTGGGCAAATAACCCAATGCTGTTTCTTGTCTAACTTGTTCTCCTAAAAACTGTTGACGAACTGCTCAAAGACTGAGACAAAGTATATCTAGATATGTAAGATCTTATGTGGTCGGATTTTTATGCATATGCTTCATAGAGAAAACTAACTTCCAATGGAAGTGGTTCCATTTCCTTTTTATTTTATTCTTCTTTGTCCTTCCCAAACTGAAAAGATTCAGAAAAGCCATGTTTCATCAAACAAAAGATTTGATGACCTTCTCTGCTGAAGAAAGCAGCATGTTTTTCCCAAGGAAATGTTTCTTTATCCATATTTTGTACAAATTTTAATTTGTACAGAACGATAAACGACTGAAATTATAAAAAACTGATTAGGTTTGTACTCTGTCTCTTAGGTGGTATTGTGTGTGTGGAATGGGAATGACAGAAAACAAAAATTTCAAAAATATCAAGATTTGAACTAAGATTCTACTCTGCATAATTTTAAAGAGATTTGAAAAACAAAATTGTATGATGTCTTTCAGGTACCCACATGGCGGTCAGCCTTCTATTCTAGGATCAGGTCACCAGTCTTAGCTGTGTTTGCATTTCTGTAGGCTTTACTTATAGATATTTAAATACTTTTTCTTAGTCCTTGTAGGGTAGTGTTCTTCAAGTACAAACACAATAATTTTTGATGCTCAGAAAATGAGGACCCCAGGGTTCTGTCTGTCCTGTCTTTTTTAATGTTCTGTCTGTCCTGTCGTTATTAATGACCTGGAAAGGTGACCGAATGTATTCCATTAATTTTTTAGTTGACATCATGTCTTCTGGAGTGGGTTCTGTTGGGAGAAGGGACAGCTTTGGGACATTTAACACCAGCCTGGTGACTACAGGGAGGGAATTGAGAGGACAGGGATAAACAGTAGTGTGAGACTGCTGCTGGGACACGTAAGGTTCAGACTGCACATACTGCAATCAACATGTGACCTTGAGGTTAACTAAGTGGTGGAACACGTTGACCAGAGTGGCTTCAGACTCTCCATCTTTGGAGACTTTAATACGCCCTTGGGACTTTCACACATCCTTGTGCCTCCCCATCGGAGTTCCCTGCTGGCCCTGCTTGAAGCAGGGGATCACAGCTGAGACATCCTGATGCCCCCTCCAACCTGCAGGATGCAGTGATTCTATGTACGAAACAGAGACTCTGAAAATAGTTTATGCCTTTCAACAGCAGTTTTGAGATGGCATTTACAGGCTGTATAATGAGTAAGGAGTACTCATTCACTCTGACAGTGAAGCAGAACTCTCATCACCATTTCTGTTTCGGAGCTTCCTTTGCTGTTTTTAGTATTCGTGTAGGCACCTGTGTTGAACAGATGGTCTTCCTCATATGTGATTTGTGAGTGACCTTTCAGTTTCATCAAGTTTCTCATACATTTTCTATTATATTTCTTCCTTTTTTTTCAGCAGTTTGTTCTTCTCCCAGCTGCATAGGTTTCAGTTGTGAACGAAAGTCATTAATAGACAAAGACAGATGGGTTTTATCTTCCTAGTCCTTGTACATAGCATTCTCTGGAACATACATTTTCAGTAAACATTCTTGCTTTCTCTGCCTTGTAACTATCAGAATAGATTGCAATTTTACTTTATTAAGATTAATTTTTATACTCTTTTTAAAAAACAAAACTCAAGTATTTTGTTGGATTTTTGTTCTTTTCTGGAAAGGAAAATATAAAAATTCTGAAAAAAAATTTTTTTCAACATATGAACAATCATTTAAAGCAAGACAGAAGTTTCTCTATTTCACCATCCTGTTTCTGGTAGCACTCAGTTACAAAGCCTTAGGAAAAGTGCAAGCATAAAGCAGATTTATGTCTTATTGTGTCAGTCATGTGAAACCTGGCTTACTGATGCACTTTCAGCCAAAACGTGTATTTGTGTCTTTCTGTTTACCATTACTTTGGGGTACGTTATTGGGTTAAAAACTGGCAGGATGGCTGGGCCCAGTGGACACCTGGAGGAATTTCTTCATGGAAAGAGTTGTTAAACATTGGAATGGACTGCCCAAGGAGGTGGATTTTTCATACATGGAAGAGCTCAAGAAGCAACTGGACATGACACTTAGTGCCACGGTGTAGTTGACGAGGTGGTGATCAATCACAGGTTGAACTCAATGATAACAAAGATATTTTGTGAACCTAACTGATTCTGTCATGCCGAAAAGTAATTCTGTGGCACTTAGAATAACCTGAGTTGGAAAGGATCCACAAGGATCAAAAAAGTCCAACTCCTGGCCCTGCACACAGGACAACCCAAAGGATCAGAACTGCTCAAATGGTTCTTGAGCTCTGTCAGGCTGGGGAGCCAGTTCCGGTGACCAGCCACCTTCTGGGTAAGAACCATTTCCTAATATCCAACCTAAATCTGCCCAGACATAACTTCAGGACATTTCCTCAAGTCCTGTCACTATCATCGCAGAGAAGAGATCAGTGCCTGTCCTTTCTCTTCCCCTCATGAGGAAGTTGTAACTGCAGTGAGGTCTCCCCTCAGTCTCCTCTTCTCCAGGCTGAACAGACCAAGTGACCTCAGCCACTCCTCACAAGGCTTCCCCTCAAGGCCCTTTGCCATCTTTGTTGCTCTCCTTTGGACACTCTAACAGTTCAATGTCTTTCTTATACTGTGGCACCCAAAACTGTCCCCAGCACTCGAAGTGAGGCCGAGTGCAGAGCAGAGCGGGACAATCCCCTCCCTTGCCCGGCTGGTGAACCTGTGCCTGATGCACCCCAGGACATGTTTGGCCCTCCTGGCTGCCAGGGCACTGCTGGCTCATGTTCAACTTGCCACCGACCAGGACCCCCAGGTCCCATTCCATGGATGTTCAACTTGCCACCTACCAGGACCCTGTGGTGATGCATTAGCCCCCAGCTGAAGGCCGCACTGCGATCTGAGAAATGCTTGCTAGGCTTTGGTCTTGAAAACAGCACCTGGGCTCAGCTCTTCCTGAGCTTATCAGAAACATTGTCTGCTCCCAGGAATTGCTGCTGCCTAACGACCTCCTGTTTTCCTTATGAACAGCCTTAGAAACCGTTTTTCTTGCCTGAACAGCATAACATTCCTGTTCTCACACTTTCAAAGAAAGTGCTGACCCAAACTATGACCTGCATGAAATATTGTTATGACTAAAGCTCACTCTCTTGCAACCCTATAAAGAGTGGTCCAAATGAGCCCCTTGGAGCTCTCCTGGACTGCAGCGAGCTGCAACCAGCAACTTCTCTCTGAGTGGGATGCCTCTTAGAGGTATTGAGCACTCAAGTGTCACGGTGTGTGAAGTTCCTGCAGTGGTACGGCATGCCACAGCTTTCTCGGCGAGCGCAGTGAGGCTTGCTTGGGGAGAGTGGCTGTTCTGCTTCCCGTGCCTCTTCCAGGCTTCCCCTCGCTTGCTCCGGCTGGCTGTAGGCCCCGCAACACGGTGACAATAAAGGAGGTGAGAATGCTCTCCGCATGGTGGCTGCAGAAGATCTTTTATTCCATGGTGGCTCCCAGAAGCCTAGAGCCAGCACATGTGCTCACTCCCAAAGGTAGAGAGCCAGCACGTGGCATGGTTCCCCCAGGCAGAGGCTGACGCCCCAAGGCAGGGTAGAATGTGACAGAACGAGTCACATGGCATGCGGGGTCCTTTATCCGGGGCGAAGGGGGCAGGGAGAGCACATGGACCAATGGTCACAGGGCACAGGGGTGGTACATGGGCGGAGTTGGGGTAACAGAATCAATGGGAGAAACCCGAGGGAGTGGTTAGGGCTAGGGGTGGGGAAGTGGGGGACTCACCTGGAAGGGTAAACACAGGAGAGGAGAAAAATACAACACTACACTTAAGTTTGCTAACTTGGAGGATTGCTGAAACACGATGTATCCTCGGCTGATACCCTGATTCCTCAAGGCCCAACTCTTTGCCCGTTGGGAGATGCAAAGGCATCCGAAGTGAGTATTTCACTGGCCTCTGAAGGGAATTTTTCAGAGGTACCCTGATTGCACTGACACTTTATGTCTGTGTGTATGCATGTGTGCATATGCTATACCAAATCTTGGAGAAATGCATCTTTCTTGGATGTTTAAGTACCTTATACATCTAAGTAAGTTGCGCCTGTAAGTAAGATTAAGTCATAAGTCATAAGCTAAGTGTTGCTAAGTGTTCTTTAGCTAAGTTGCTAAGTATAACTTCAAAGTTGTAAGTTAGGTTAAATGCTGTCAAGTGTTATTTCTCTGTTAAATTGTTAAGGTTAAGTTGTAAGTTAAGATATAAGTTAAGTTAGGTATAAGTTAAATGTTGTTCCTTTGTTAAATTGTTACATTTAAGGTGTAAGTCAAACCCTAAAGTTTGAGTGCTGTTAAGCTTTTAGGCTGTGTTACTTTTAATCCTTTCCCTGCCTGTCTGTTTGTCTGGGGTTTCCCTGACCCAGGCGCAAAATCCAGCATTTTCCCTTGTTAAACCTTATATGTTGGTGATTGCCCAGCCTTCTAATTTGTCTAGGTTGAACTTGAGCTTTATGAACTTGAGCTTTAAGTTTATGAATTTGAGCTTTACCTTTATGAACTAGAAGTTTATGAATTTGAGCTTTAATATGCCTTTAAGTCTCTTGTCCTATACATATGCTATTACTAAAAATGTAACCACATGAAATGATGCCTTATGTGGTAGGTAACTTCTCACGTCTTTATGTGTTTTTAAAAAGACCAAACCAAACCAAACCCCATCTTGCTGGTAACAGTCATATTATTGACACCTTTTGTCTGCCCCAGAGATCGTTTGAAGCCATCTGAAGGATTTAGCCCTAGTTCATATACTTTTTTGTCTAATAGGGGTTGGAACAGGTAGTCTGTATCCACAGTATTTTACAGTAGAGTTTCCTATAACAGAAATCTAATCTTTTCTTTTTCTTCCATGTAATTTTTTTTCGAAGAGAAAGCAATCCTTAGAAAAGGGTGTGAGGACTATACATTCTCCTCTAATTTACAGTGCCACATGGCTTTAAAAAGAATCATAACCAAATTTTTAATTTTCATTCCTTTTTACTAATTCCTTACATTTGATTTTCTTTTCTTCTGCTGCTGTGTCTTGATATGATATTTTCAGTGAACTATCCATAAGGACACCAGAATCTTTTCCCAGAGTGGCAACAACTCAACAGTGTATATTTACAGATAGCTTGGTTTTCTCCTCTTCTTTTTGCTTTACTTTACAAATAAGGACAATAAGTTCCATGTGTCATTTTCTGGCCAGACCCTTGGCACAGCAGGAATCTTCAGCATGCCTTCATATCAATTTTCGTTTTTCCTGTCTTGTAGATATTATTTCACTTAGAAGCTTTGTTATGGTAAAGCTGGTCTCCTTCTCAGGACTTTTAGAATAATTTGACATTGTACTGTGAGGGAGATAAAAATAATCCTTCTTCCTAGTTGTGATACATGGCCATATATTACTATAGAGTCGTAATAATAACAGGAATGATAGTAACCTATCTTTTTGTGGCAAGATTGATCCCTTTTTCTTCTTAGTGTTTCTAAGGTCTCTTGTTGAGAAAGCTTTCTAAAAATTTGGGTACATTTTTGTCAGAGAGATTCCTATAATCTCTCACCTTTCTAAGTCCTGTGAGGTACACTACCACAGTTATGTGGCATGACTTCTTTCTATAAAAATCATGGTAACCCTTTCCCAATACATTGTATTTATACATGGCTATTATTTACAGGTGTTCTGCAATGACTTAGAAGTGTCAAAGAAAGTTTCCAGCTGGACCATCCAGGAGCCACTCTGGAAGTCAAACTTGCATCACCTGAGCTGGGACCTAGGCCCCTTCCCAGGTGCCCCCCCAGCTCTCACACAGTCAGACCAGGATTCCTTACCAGCTCAACCCCAGGTTTCCCATATCAGAGTCTCAGTTGTCTGGATCCTTAAAATAATTTATTCATGGTGCAACAACAAAATAACAACTCAAGCTGGTGTCTCCGAGGAGGGACCCTGAGCAAAGCAAACCCTGGCCTTTTATACCCTCACAGTCTGAGTGTGTGAAAGTCTGGGGTTTTTTCAGCCGAGTCATTGTCTCCTGCCGTGTCTCTCAATGTCTGCTCACCTGCCTGGGCCACAGGGCCCTGTGCCTTTTGTCGTACAAAGCGCTGGTGCCAGTTCCCGTCATCTTGCCTCAGGCTCCCGTGATCCAGACCTCTGGATTTTGCAGCTCTCACTGCAGCTGCACAACGAGCTATCTGCACTAAATGTTTTCCTCAACAAAAGGTTGGGATAACTTTTCAGCATTAATAAACTTCTGTTTCCCCTACTTAAATGTTTAATTTTCAGTAATGTCTCTATCTTCATTTAGATCAAAATTTCCAGCCATTACAAAATGGAAGAATTGATTTCTGCTTAAAAAGTTCAATTTTAGAAAGTTTAAAAGCAGGATCCCGGAATAACTAGCATACTGGCGATATTAGTGAGATATGTTAACACTTTCTAACTTGAGTATCTTCTTCGTCTCAGAGAAAATAAAGAGGAAATACTTGGCTTTAGTATTTTAGTACAAAACTCCTTCAGCATGTAAGGAAAAACATTGTCTGTCTTTCTAGATGGGTTTAGTATACTAAACCAATTGAAATATTCAGGGGTTTTCAGCTGGTTTTAAAGATATATCTTCAGTTAAGAAGCTAAAGATTAATATTTTTTTCATACATTCCCTAAATAAGAAGTTTAATAATAACTAATAAAATAATTTTTTCCACTGAATTTGACTGCCAGGTGTTTAAAACTGGTTTGTAAAGAGACAAAATTCTGCCATGAGTAGAAAATCAGAAAGTGCTTGTGACCTGGTTGCAACCCCCCCCCTAAAAAAATTTGCTTTGCACTTGGCTGTTTCTGTGAATGTTAAATAATCATGACCAAATTTATTCATTATAGAAATGCTCACTCATATCATTAAGTCATATAATGAATTGCTTCCTGTGTTGAAAGTAGTCATTGTAACTTGTACCTCATCCAATCTCATATTAAGTTTTCCCTCTTCTCCACTTCTATACCTCCTTTTGTTATAGTTATAGGCACCTTATATTACATCTGTTAGGCATTCTGAGATAAAACAGCTGCATAGTAAGTTACAGACTGTGTGTGAAAATCTGCCTTTTGAAATGATCAATACTTTCCAAATATCTGTCATAGAATTAACTATGTTGTAGAGTCTCTTGCCACAATTTATTTCTAAATTTGGACCTTGGGCTTTCTTCTGATGAGACCCCTTTTGCGTCCCCAGAGTTCACTAATTCCTCTGCATTCTAACAAAAGAAAAAAGCAATTTCTGGCTTTTGATTCAGTGATGTGACATTGCAGCAGGAAACGGTGGAGAAAGCAGGAGGAATAGAGGTCCAGACTGAGATGGATTATTCCCTTTGCCTCCATTCTCAAGACCAAGGTTCCAAGGCTCCAACCTTACCATATTCACATTATGTGAACAATTTTTGTCAGAAGCATCAACTAAAACCATCAATATGGCTTCTGCTTTTCTGCTACTCACTTATAAAGTTATAATGTTATGTGTAGCCACCCTCTAAGATTTACATTCTACACAGCACTGCAGTGTTTTTAGGTCAAGTTCATGGCATTCCTGTTCTTTGTCCTATCACTAATTTTTATGACCTGAAAAAGTGGCCAAGTGTTGCACATATCATATGGTGGGCAAAACTATTATAACATGCACAGTTCTAAGACTGAAATGTACAATAAGCTACATGTGTAATTCTCACTCTGTACATGGAATGATTCTATAAGTACGAAGAAATTTGTCAGACATCCATATTGGTTTACACTGCAAAATCAACAGTCTTAGGCAATTCAATAATAAATCTGAAAAACAAGCTCTTTGAGAGACTTCTTTTGTCCTCTCCTTCCTCTAATATCATCTGGAATTCATAGAAAACTATGGAAATTTTCAGGACAAAAAAAAAAATCACTGAAAATGTACTCCACAGAGCAGAAAATGTAGCCTTTAGACCTGAGTCATAATGTTATCCTTTGTAATCAGAGAGCAGTAGTAACATTAAACTTCTACCACTGCAAGGACCTATAAGGAGAAGTACACAGCACACACACAGTCCTGTCAGATTCCAGGAGGAGTGTCTGACACCAGGTGGTCTTAGGTTAACATGTAAATAGCCCTCCTACCTTTTTGTGTGTGTGACTAATGATCTGACACAAACTGACTTGGATGCCAAATTATGCTATATATTGAAGGTCCTCCAATTTACTTCTTCCATGCTACTAATGAGGATTAGGAACTTCAGAGACAAAATAATATGTAAGAATTTGAAAAAGGATGTTTTGTTCTAGATTTAAAACAGAATAGGAGTTTTTATAAATATATTTATGAACAATTCATAAATTCAATTGTAAGGAATTTATGAAGAAATAATAAAAAGCACTTTTTTTTTTCTTTTAGATGTATCAGTTTACTAATTTCTAAAATCTACCGACGGTTTTTACTTAAATGAAATTTTTTATTTACTTATGATGCTGGAATCAGTGGATGTGTGAAATAATTACGGAGTAGAAAAACTGTTTTAAACACTGCTTGCCAGTATTATCTTACTTACAGTCGTTTAGGCAGAAATTTTTCCAGCTTCTATTGGTGTAATTAAAGGGAAATTTTCTAGTCTTCTCTTCTTACCTTCTCATATACACTTTCTTTCATTTTGCCTGTATGCAGAAATTAAAATTAAGATATTTCTACATGATTGTAGGTTAAATACAAGACCTTATTGAATATTGTCTTTCAAATGACATCTGGCAAGGCTCTAAATTCCTAATAACCTAGGAGGAAACTGTGCTTTATGGTTTATTCATTCTGAATATTTAAAGTTTGTGTAAAATTATAATTAAGAATTTGCAAGGAGAAAATTATTCTACTCATATTATTGCATTCATTAGTCTGAGAATTAGTGATGGAAATAGTTGCCATATTAACCAAAAATTCTCTCTGCCAGAATTTTCTATTACTATATTATTGATATTATTTAATTTAATCTCTGTTTAGTATTAAATGAAACAAAACAACTGCCATAAAAGAAGATTTTAACTATTCTTTGCTAATAGATGTCTTCAGGGTGGGGAGAGTTTTTCTCATGGGATTCAACTCAGTAGATGTTAGAAACATAATCCATACTCTCCCAAAACAAGTAATAGAATTTATGGAAGTCAAGAATGTCCTGGTTTATGCAAAGCTCTGGTGATCTCCTCATGGCACACCTAATGACAGCTTTCTGTTAAATCTTGCTACTCCTCTAAAATCATAAATGACACTGATTTTCTTAAATATCCACTATTAAAGATGCAGTCCATGAGAGTGGAATTTGGGGCTGTTTTTAGAATAATATAAGGATACACTGAATGCCTCATTGCATGTACTAACAGTTGCTATTTTCATTTTGGATGACAAAGAGAATTTCATTATCAACAATTTCTTCACAAATTATTAAGGCAACAGAGCATCCAGCCCAGCTTGCACAGTTGTGGGTATTAAATGCTGTCAGTCCAATAAAAATAATCTATTGAGAAATTATTTGCTCATAAAAGAGAAGTAGCTGCAATCCAGTCTTTTCAATACATACATTATCTTTAAGGAAAGCCAGCTGGAGAGTGAGGACCCAATATTATCAGTTCAAGTGGCAAACTTTGGATTTTGAAACAGGTAGCTTTACTGAATATAGAATTAACAATGACAATATGCTGTATTGTTGATCCAGAGTGAGCTGGTGTATATGAAATCACTTCTGCCTGAAGAGAGAAGTAAATAAGGAGTTTGCATATACTGCTGGTTTAAATTTTTCACTAAAAGCTTCAGCAGAATTAAAATATTGAAATCTCAGGCTTTGCAGTTCTGCTGAGACTAAATGGTATTCTCCAAACTCAGTATCTCATTAGGGGTGTAATACTGCTTTTAATCCTGAAAATTAGGAAATCTTGTGAAATTAGAGTATTTTCAAAATCAGAATTTAAAATGTGAATTTTATATTGTAAATGATTGAATCACTCGAAAATAAAAAATTCTGCGTATTGTTAAAACAAGCCAGATTGATTAACTATTAAGAATACACAGTGTACACAAACAAAAATATGAATATTAATGTAAACATAAAAAATAAATATGGTTCCCTCAGATTAAAAAAATTAAGATCTTTGTTTTAAATACGTACTGGAATATCACTTTGTTGTTTTGGGGTTTTTTGGGGGTGGGGCGATGATGGTGGTGGTCTTTTTTGTGGGCAGTGGTATTTTGTTTCCCATTTAGTTTTCACTGTCTATATAGAAATTAAAGAGCATTTACAAAGCATATTACTTCAGGTAGAAAGTGGGAACCACAAAGACATCTGTGGTTACTGTCAGCAACATTTCCATAAATGTATTTCCTTAAATAAATTAATATATGACTATGAGATTAAACCTTTTTCATTATGACAAGCAATAACTTTCCTTTGCCACTTAGAAAGGTATGTGTCATGACTCCTGTCAGACAACTATGAAGATGAAATGATTCTAAAATACATTTTGTACCTCAGAAGAAGTAAAAACATTAGATTTTCTATCCAGCATTGCCATTCAGTTATTTTTCTTCTAACGGTTTCTAAAATTCTAAAATGAATTTCCTTCTCAAAATAAACTAACATGTCAATACTGTCATTTTTTTCAAGTATTAGTTGAGTATACTAGAAGTGAAAAATAAAACAGAATAGTTGGTAATGACTGGGAAGTGACAGGTCAAAGATTTCTTCACAGATATTTTGATTCATAATGTATTTATTAAAAAAAAATATTCTTTTTTGAAGAACTTGTATTTCTTCCCGAAAAAGAAACCTAAGAAATCTGCTTCTTAAAGAAACAGATGGCTATAAAATTCTAAAGTTTTCAGAGACAAGATTACTGCATACTTGCCACATTCCTAATAATTAAATAAAAATAAATGTTAATATACTGATATAGAGTTATCTGTATGTAGTCTTATGTAACAGTTTTGACTTTTTTTGTAAGTAAAGGGGTTGTTTGTGATGGTGAAGCAAAACCAAAAGCAAAACGAATGACAAAAGTAAAGATAAAAACAAAAGCAAGAGAAAACTGTGAATTAAAAGAAAGCATAAAATGAAAATTAGGAAAGTGGGAAAAAGGAAACTAAAGAAAAGAAAACTTAAAAAAAAGAAAAATAAATAAGAAAAATGTAAAAGAAGAAGAGAATGAAAATAAAAATGAAAAAAATTAAAAAGAGAAAAAGAAATAGAAGAAGAAAAAGAAGAAAGAAAAAAAGAAAGAAAAAAAGAAAGAAAAAAGAGAAAGGAAGTGAGAAAGAAAAAAGAAAAAGAGAAATAAAAAAGAGAAAATTTGCTCTCTGATTTTCTGCTTGAACTGTTTGTTTTTAGATCAAGTCCTCATGACCTTTTCCTACCCAATTTTACAAAAAACTACAAAATTGAATTAATACTAAATAATATAAATAAGTAGGAGCTCACATATTTTCATGTGGCAATGTAGTTTCCTCTTGGTGGAATTGAAGAATACGTGCCAATGGATGGAGTAAATGACTGTTGCAACATAGGACAGGAAGTGTAAGAGCAGACTGGCCCGCATAAAATATGTATATCATCACAAAACTGAATTTCAAGAATAACCAAAAGTCAATTGCTGTTTTAATATATGACTCTTACTTGTAGAAAGATTTTCGCTTTCATGTGTGTGTTAAATATGTTTTCTTTCTTTATAATTGAAATAATTAATTTTGGCTGAGTGTTTAGAATTAGCACAATCCTGGGCAGGAGAAATATTAAAAACATCATTAAGCTGATTAAGGTTCTAGGATTCACTGTCTTCCTAATTGTTATGTACTACTGATCTGCCTTGTCTTTAAATGTTTCATTGCCTGAACATTCCCCAAAGGAAAATTTCTTCTTTTTTTCAATGTAAAATAATTTAGGAGGAATAATAAGCTTTTAATGAGGGAAGAAGACAGTCTGATTTTTTTACATTCCTACTTGATCTCTCACATGCCAGACTTGTGTAGCTTACTGAATTAGTCTACTGAACTAGGTGAGAAAACTTAGGTTTGAAAAATTGGTAGTAGTTTCAAAGGCCAAATACCTAGTAGAGTTGAAACAGTGACACATGTAAATATAAAATTTAGATTCTCAGAAGAACCTGGTGAATGCTACACAAATCTCAGTCCACAAAATATGGTGCTCATCAGTATCATCCCTCTGTCTGCCTCAAGCTGTTGTAGTAGACATGCACAAAACTGCATAACCTCACATGTGCTGAACAGATTCACATGTGTTCTGGTCCCTATGTTGCCTGACTAAAATGTGTGTGGGGTAAACGTGCAAACTTCAGCTCTCTCTCAAGGCTTATTTTTGAAAATGCAGCAGGGTTTGCCTGAGAAACTGTCACTTAACCGCTCAAGGACCACCCCAAATGATCATCAGTAGGGTATTTATTGTACTCTTTCATGATGCGGAGATTTGGACATTTTCTACAGATTTTGACTGTTCTTTCCCTGCCAGCAAAAGCTGCGTGAGTTCCTCACCGGGGTGATGGAACCAAAACTTAGCCAAATGGCTCCGTTCTGCATGTGTTGTCAAAAAAAAAAAAAAAAAAAAAAATCATAATTCTAACTTGTCAATATTCTGCTTGACCTCCCTGTACATACGACAGATGAAGTTCAAACAAATGTATATCCACTTCCATAATACGTTCTCCACTTAGAATCTGCTGGGTTTGATCTTTTTTATTTTAACCTTTTCACACAAAACAAGGTAAGCTGCCACAAAATGAGCCTATTGCCAGCTAAACCATCTACTGTTAATCACTCAGCCTTTGTGTGGTGTGGTTATTATGTGTCTACAGTCCGTTTCACTCCCAAACTATTGTTAACATATAATTTACTAACATGTCTCACCAACCATCAAAGCTCCTGGCAATTTCATATGTTTTCTTGAATCAAATAATTTTTAAAAGACCCTTTTTTTCTTGAACTTGCTTGGTTTGTCAGCAAAATTGTTGTTAGTAAGTCTTTGTTACACCACACTATGGGAAGCACACTGTGTTACAAACTCCTTGCAAGGGCATTTTCTTACAAAAAGCATGGTTTATATCTATATAATTATATTTCCTGCACTGTGGGTAGACTAATAATTTCTCGCTTACTTGCAGATTATTTAAAATCATAAAACCTCTCTGTAGTGTGTCTTTTTTTTTTTGTTTCACAGAACTAATCCACTTCTCTTAGCACTTTTGTAATGAACAGAATTTGAATTAATTGTTAAGTCACAAAAACATCTTGGCATCAGAAGTCCTACCCATGTCATTTCCAGATGGATTGTTTTTTTTAAACATAACAACTATCAGTGTATGTCAGCTACTCTTATGACATTAATTGTATTCCTTTCTTGTCCTGGGCTGAATGGTTGGATGAAGCAGAACTCTGCTTACAGCAAAAAAAAAAAAAAAAAAAAAAAAAAAAAAAAAACCAAAAAAACTCCCAAAAATTTTTTTTTTATAAATGAATTTAGATTAATCTCTATTTATTTTAGGATTAGTTTTTAACAGCAATATCAAGTGATTTTACTGCTGTCTTGAGAACTTAAACACATCTAACAGAATTTTGAAGCAGTATTCTGTTCCTAATCTATATAATACTTAGTATTATGTAAATAACACTTAGTATTCACATGTTCAGATTCTTTCTAATGTCCCTCTAATATTTTGCTCTGAAAACTAGCATATGATAGTATTGGAAGATACAGCAAAATTAATATCAATGAAGTATATCGCTGGATTTTCCCCTTTATTTCAGTCAGAGGCAAAACCATAAAGAAATCTCCAGTTTAGCACATAGATATTATTTACGTATCTCTAAATTGCTTTGCCATTAGCCCTAATATCCCAACGTGCTAGACAAATTACATAATTGAATCTAGAGCTATGACGTAAGTGATTCTCATAGAAAATATTTAGTGTCTATATTTAGCTAGATACATATAAAAAATCTTATTGACATATGAGGATTTGCTTCATTCTTTTGAAATCAATTCCACAAAGCCACTCTGCAAAAATGCAACATTCAGGCCATTCTAGTTAAGTGATGCACAGAATGGCATTTTACAATAAAACCATAAAATCTTTTTTGATACTATAATTATTGAAGTCACAGGGTAGGACATTATAATTAATAGTTAATATAGTTAATATTTCACTCATCTCAACCATAAATTGCACTTTTCTCTATGTCTGCTACAATGTGTTAAGGAAAACATTTTCACTTTACTCATTTTACTAGTGAATCAATACATTAACCTAAATTATTTTTGCTTGGTTCTTCCTGGCAGAAAATCTGCCAGGATTTACTTGTATTTTTCTCAGAGCATTCAATCCAAATCTACAGTGAACAGTTCTACATGTAAGTCAATTCCCTGTACTCTGAAAAACTAACGCAACACTATTCTTCCTTTTTTTTCCAGAAAACTATCCTATGATTGTGATACACAGTTAACAAAATATAAAGCATCCAGGAGAATTTTTCAATTACATTTTCCTAAAACCAAATCAACCCAAGACAAAATTAAATAAACCAAAAAACACCAAAACCTCCACAACCCTGCTAGGCTTTCAGATTATTTAGCTTTCAAAATATTTAATTAAAACTTGACAGCAGTATAGGTTTCTCAAAAATTCCAAGGTACAAACTAAATACATAGGTTATATCATTTAAAATATTAGAGGGTTAGAGGGTTTCTTGAGGACTCTTCTGAGTGAACTTGATATATAACAGGTGTCTATTTCTCCAGTCCCAGTTGTACATGGTGCTTGTCAGAAGCACACATTAAGCCTTTTATTCGTGAAAGTTTGAAATACAACTGCACAAAGCCACCTAATTGAGAAGGTTGAAATTTGAGCTTTTTTCTTTATCCATATTCAAAATCAGAGGAAATTGAATCACCTCACTGGAAACTGATCATAGAGGAAAGGCAGTCACCTACCTTCAGATCTGTCTGCACTAGTGGACGATGAATAACTTTATTAGCAACGCACAGGATTAATATTTAAGTATTCTGAGTGAAATTTACTTCCCTGCTTATTTCTGTTCTCTCAGGGAAATAATATAATCTCTATCTTATTTCCCCTTCTGTAAAATAGCAATAATATTGCTTTTTGCAGTTGGATGGAGGGGAAGTTCATGGTTGTGTGGGACACAGATGTTTGTAGTGATTAAGTAGGAAATGTTTCACATGTGTTTCAGACTTAACTGTGCGTACTTGGAAAAGGGGTATGTTATTTTTGTTATTTCTTCCATGTGGACAATGATCTCACTTGTGGTTTTGACAGAAAATTAATCCCTGCTGATGCATATGTATCTCTTATCTACTTATTTAGAATTGTGTAGGGCTATATAACCAAGGGAAAAAAATGTTAAATTCAGAGAGAAGGCTTTCTTCTTTTAAAACTTCAGAAGCTGCAAAACAAAATACCTTTTCAATGCACAAATGGTTTCTGGGTTCATTTATGCAGCATGAGAGAAACTGAAGTTTTAATCTGATCTGAGGTACTGCTCATACAGAACGAGACAGCAATTTTATAATCCAGCAAAACCAGGGAACTACTTAATCAAATAACATAGATTTTTAATTTTCACAATAAGTGACAAAGAGCATATCCAAACTGTATTTTCCTTCATCTGCAGTTTTATCCCTTCTTGCTCTCTACAGAGAGCAGTGATATTATGTTCCATCTCTGCCATCCCGATATGAAAACAAACAAGCACACATAGCCTGTGAACTCTGAATGGAGAAAGACATCTGAATGTAACCATGTCAGAGTAGACAACCTACTGGGCCAGAAATTTAAATGGGAAAAAAATAACACTTCTGTAATAGCACCAGTAGTACACTGCTGTGGCTTGTATTTTCTCAGAAATATTCACCAAAAAAACTTTGTGGTTTGCAGTGATTACAGCCTAGTTATTTCCCTTCAGCAGCGACAGTGCATCTTTTTGCAGCTTTCCACATTAGTACGCAAAGACAAGTGAGACAAGTATCTTTATCTTACAGATCCTGCCCTCATTCCATTAGTATATTATTCTATTACACAGTTACTAGTCTAGAATCCAGCCCTTCAGGGCTTTACTATCTCACTG
Organism: Rhagologus leucostigma; assembly: GCA_013397725.1. Taxonomy (NCBI): domain Eukaryota; kingdom Metazoa; phylum Chordata; class Aves; order Passeriformes; genus Rhagologus; species Rhagologus leucostigma. Next base: position 91,119 of record VZTD01003022.1, read on the forward strand.
GGACAAAATAATGGAATAGCTATTTCCCGAGGCTAAATGAAAAAGAAGTCTGATATTTCCTGCTTTTCTTGAGTTCTGGGCCTTTTTGTCATTGTAAGGATTTTTTGTTTTTCTTTCCCTCTACAGAATAAATATAAATGTGTTTCTAAAACGCAAGAGGAGTTATTTCACTACTACTTGAAATTGAAAAAAACCCCAAAATTAGGAAAAGGGAAAAGATCCTTACCTTTTAAAACCTCCATGTACTGTAACTCCGTTTTTGGTGATTTCTAAGTTAGTGAATGATCAGAACAGATAAGGTCCAAGTGCTGGTCTGCCCCCACTGGTTTACTACATTCAAAACCAGAATTACTAGATCAAGGGTAATGTCAATGTACATAAACTCAGTTTCCAAGATAACCTTTACTATGTGTTTGCCTTTCCTTTTTCTTTTTCCTTTTCTTTTTGGGTGCAGCATTCGTTGTTTATTGGGGAGGTTGGTTTCCCAGAAGAAAATTTGTTAGTTGTTTAACCTGCCTTCATTCTACTCCGCCTGCAAACTGGGCTATGATGATGCACCTTTCTTTCCTAAAGCATGTAAGACTTTTTGAAACAGAGATTGGTATCACCTCTGCACTGTGATTTTTTTTTTTAAACATGAGTATTCTAACAGCAAGGTTTAGATAGTAAGATCTTGGTAAAAGTAAGTAATATCTGACCTTTGATTAAAATACCTTTTACAACTTTATCATAGCAAAAATTATTACACTGATACATTTATCCAAGTGGTATATTCGAGTATTAAAACATTGATGAACCAAATTAATTGTAACAGATTTTACAAGTGGTAATTACTGAAATGGTTAACAGAAAAATCAAAAAGTATTAATTTTTCATCCCAATCTCAAACTAGAAGATGGCAAGGGGTTGTCAGATTGATTTTATTTTCACCTATTAAGTTTACTCTGCACTTCCCATACATTATTAAAACACAAAGCTAGTTCTCCATATCACCTAGGACCTAAAAATGCAACTCATACATTTAAAGGCTAGAATGAAGCAACTCATCTGAATAGTAGAATTAAAACCCTTTTTGGTGATGACAAGTTATGGAGACTGATGATTGAGAATAGACATTAAATCTTGTTCTCAAAACTTTAATTATTATCTATGACAAATAAAAACACACCACCTACTATTGCAAAGCCTGAATGATTTGCTGTGCTCCATATAAACATGCACATGTTACTGTTTTCATACTTTCTAAAGAGGAATCTATTACACAGCTCAGTATGTATTTCATTCTGTCTGTGTGAAATTCAGACTTTTAATTAGGTATTGCTAATGAGGGAAGAAGACCACAAAATATAACTAAAATATTTCTGTTCTTTTTATTTCCTAATCTTCCTCATATTACTGCCAATGTCATGCTAATCCCAAGGCATTTGTGAGTGCTGCAACTGTCACTGACTTCACTAGCAATCATTTTGAAGTAGCACTGGTTTTGATCACCTGCTTCAATCATAATCAGAGGATAAATCAATCGACCACAGCAGTGGACAATTGCTTAAGTGTATTGCCCAGATAGCACTGTTGGAGAAGTGATATTGAAAGTGTAAAAGGCTAGACAATTTTTTTTTTTTTAATTAAGATTCTTTGTGATACAAGATTATCAGGCTATGCTAATGATTGAGAGGGATGATGTAACAGGATTTGGAAATTTTCCTAAGGTTTTCATACACTGAAAGGAGCAGCAATCTGTATTAAGCCTGATATGTGGATACATTGTGTTAATTACCATTAATGTGATTTTTTTTCTACCGAAGAAACGTGGAGAACAACTTGCTGGGATATTATTAGATGATCTGTGATCCTTTGAAAAAAGGATAAAATGCAAGTTGTAAGTTATTTAAATGGAACATCAGTGATTTACTACAGCTGAGGATGTAGACCTATAACCTCTAAGTATTATTATTGATTTAAGACATCTGTTAGCTACACAATGTAGAAATTATAGTAGACTTGCAAGATTTCAGAAGACAGATAAGTAAAGCTATATAAAAGAAAAATAAATAAAATTGATTATCTCATCCGATAAGTCCTCAAGAGATACTCATATTGTGTAAGAGACCAATCACTGAGGGACAAATGGGAACCTTGTGGTCTAACCTTGGCCTGGGAAGTGCCTGGATATGCTTTTATCGAGTTGAACTTGAAGCATCACCATCTGAACTCTACTTCCACTTGGTTTCTAGTTGATATTTTTTTGAAAGAGACGGGGAAAAGGTCAGGATGATCTTAGTTTTTCCTCTTATATTTGTAATTCCTATGTTCTAGTTCAAAAGCAGCTAACCTAATTCTAGATGAGAGTATAAATGTCACATCAGAGTCAGGGAAGAAAACCAGTGTCCTTTAAAAGTGGAAAAAAAAAATTGCCCCAAAAAACCCCTAACGACAAACCAGGTTGTCTCTAATTACAAATGAGACAATTACTGTCTTCAAGACAACACCTGTCCACCATTCCCACTTAATTACCTTTTAAATGTATTCATGAAGGAAGGGAGAAGATGCAGTATTCTGCCTTCCACAACAATTAGTACTTCCAAACAAATTAAGAAATTTCTGTCCATGAAGACCACTTATTTATGGCTTTTTCTTCATTATGTTGGGGTTTTTTGCTTTATCATGGAGACTGTAAGGTAGGATCGGATTTTATAGTACTGTAGTCTGGCATAATTGAATAGAATTTTTTGGACCTGTATCCTTTTATAGTGCTGAAGTTCACACCATGTGCTATTTACTGTAAGTTCCTTAATTTATTCTACAATTTTCCATCTTATCAAAATTGGAAGTGAGATCTAGTCTTTGCCAAAAATTCCTAAAATTATCTGGTGCTTTGCTGATCCATTCTCATAAACACTGATTACATTGCATCTGTGACCCTTGCACCCTCAAATAGAGCACACTGGAAGGACAAGATCTAATTTCTTCAGTTAGTGGAATTTAGTTGGACTGAAAGTTGGATGAAAAGTATTCGTATAAAAAGTTTATATAACCTGTTAATTATCTCCGTGCTCTGCTGAGGTCTTTATAAGCCTGCAGCACTTTACTTTCACCCTGACCCTTAACAAATAACATCAGTAGGCATAATTTAGCAGGAAATCAGAATCTGATATTTCTTGTTGTTTTCATAATAGCTCACGATATCTGCCCCTATCAAATTCCAAATTTATTGAATAGCAGTTTTAAGAGGTGGTTGTTCTACTGTCTTGCAATCAAAACAAATAAGTATGTGTTCTACAGTGAAAAGAAACCTCTGAAGAACTTCATGTGGTAGTATGTAAAGAAAAAAAGTAGAGGGGAAAAAAAGAATCAACATTGGTGTTTCTGACACCAAGAGGACCTTGGTGGGAATAGATGGGAACTCTGTCTCAAGCTTGAAACTTTATTTATTTTTGTGCACCATTGACCATACATCCAATCAGGCAGGTTTTTGTCCTGAGACCTGCAAAATTTGCCTTGCAAAATAGTGGAAATGGATTTGATATTTATTAATATATTTTCCTGGTGTGTAATGTCTTCTGTAGTATTTCTCACTCTAAAGGCTGAGTGGTACCTTCAGGCTTTTCTCATAGTCATAGCAATCCGGACACTGGTTTCATGACTGTGGGAAGTAGCATTACCAGTAGGCAAGAGACTAATATTATTTCCTCTCCTGTAGCTACATATTTTGCTGCAGTGCGTGCTGAAGGAGGAAGGCAGCTGCAGGTTAAAACACTAGCAGCTCTGGGAGAGTGAAGGAGTCCTCACTTCAGGTCTGAACATCAAAAAATGTTTCAAAAGGAAGGACATAGCTTTTAAATGTTAAAAGGAAAAAAAAAAAAGAAAAAAGACAGAAACTGACTTTTCCTCCTTACCCTTTCTCTCCCCTGTATTCTTGAAATTCACTGCCCAAAAGCTTGAAAAGCATTGTGAAAAACAGCGCTACCGTACTTTTTAGGGTTGTCTGATCTAGTCATCACTAAACAGTTATTTAGGTTGGATAATCTTTCTTTTGATGGCTAGATTATGACTACATAATTCCACTCTGATTAGTATGTTGTTCAAGTTTACACACAGAAGTTCAGCGAGAAGTCTAGTATCTACTTTAGCTGCTGCTTCCTTTTGCCTCTCTTTCTGTTATGTTTAGAGATTATGAGGCTTTTAATGTTTCTTGTTACTGATGTTATAGCTGGTATAAGAAGGTATAACCCAAATTAAAACCAATTCCTCCCCCTTAATAAGCTCTCTGAAATTAGAAGATGCACGTGGTTTAGCATCTTCAGATTACTTTTACTTTGTATTTTAATCCTTTATGTGAGGCTTCAAGATGCCCTATTTTAGCTAAGGAGTTTTACAGGCAGCATTCAACACTGCAGATTTACATAAATTGTACTTTTACGACATTTGGGTAAACATTGAATGTTCTGATCTTATCTATGTTTATATCATTATTAAAAGACATAAACCCAGAAAGAATAAGCTACCTTATTGTTGTTTGTTTAAGTATTCACTAATTGCCATTAATTTGATTAGTACAGCAAATTAAAGCAGAAAACAGACAGAGTTTATTCATGGTTAAATTGCAGAAATCAGTGGGTTATGCAGTATTTGCATTTTAATTAAGTCATGAGCGTTTAAAGCTGTGTGCTGGAAATACAAATGGATTCTCTGGCTTCACTGAAATTTAACAGTCATCTCACATTATTTATTTTGTGTATCTGTGTATCTGATATGCACAGGTAGAAGAACGCAATTCTGTTACTAATACATGCCCATAACATGCCAAAATTAACACACAATTCTTTCCTATAGACCATTAAAACAATCCTAAATCTGCACTACAGGTAATTCCACGATTTGGTTTTATTATCACAGAATTACAGAATATGCTGAGTTGGAACAGACCCATAAGGATCATCAAGTCCAACTCTTAGCTTGCACAGGACCATCTGCACAGTCACAACATGTGTCTGAGAGTACTATCTAAATGATTCTTTATCTCTTCCAGGCTTGGTGCTTCCCTGGGAAGCCTGTAGAACAGCCCCTGATCCTTGGCTGTTGGGCTTACGGACTGTTTGTTGAGAGAACCTTAGATTTGCAACACCACAGCACATTTGGTGCTGTTAAGCTGTAGACTAGAAGAGTGTTCCACATTAGGGCCTGTGCAAAGTAAATGCTTAGTAACCTTTAGGCATCTGCTCTACATTCTGAAATTCAGCATAAAATTCTTCATAGGCTGTTTTTATATATGTAGGGAAAGTTAAGAATCTTCCTGGTTAATTACCAGACAACAGTGTAGAGAGAACACTGTATGGTGTCTCTCTGTCCTTATGGGCAGCCTTTTGTGAGCTTGATACTTCCAACCAAAGGCATTTCAAGCCCAAACAGAAAGTAGAGGCTTGCAGTCTATCTTCGAAATAACTTTTTGCTTTTGGTTGTTGGCTTTTGAGAGATATCAGGAGATGTAATACCACTTACTCTCATCTGTGGAACAGCCAGGATGAATTATTCTCCAAAAGGTAGGAGAATATGCAGGTTTCACTATTTCTGAAGGTAATCCAACCTGTAGTCTTCCATTTTTAAAACATTCCCAGCCATCAGTGATATTTCAGGTGAGGAGAATGCCCTTACTCATTAAATTCTGCTAAATTCAAAGCTAGTACAGGCAAGTAAGAGCTTCATCTGGGTTTATTTTATCAGACACTTGTCCTAAAATCTTATTTATTACATTGGTCAAGGAATAGATCTTCTTATTCCATGAAGATTGGAAAAGAGAGATTGAGGGAGTTAAGACATTCTTCGGGCAAACACTTGTAAGTCTCCTCTGATGATAGGGAAGATCCAGATCTAAACTACAGCTGTGAATTGGCTTCCAAGAGGACACTGTTTTGTTATTCATACAAGTTGGAGCTGAGATAACAGGCCCTAGAGAGACTTGGACCTTTCATTCACCCAGCTGAGGAAAGGTGTCCTGAAGACATAGCACTTTCAGCTTGGCTCCTTGTAGCCACTTGATGGATCTGGGAGTTCTGGAGCTGTGAGCAGGTACTGGGACATTCAGGGTTATGCAATGGTGTGCTTCATCCAGTTTAAAATCTAACATCAAATTACACAAACAGTGAAAAAAGAAGGTGTCAGGGGATTTTGTTGCACAACTCCTGTTGTCATTAGTGGCAGCTCTACGACTAAATTGCTGTGGTTAGCAAAGAAATTCTTTCTTTTAAAGGAATATATTAGGAAAAATAAGGAACTAATTCAGTGGCTGAATGCAGCATCTGAAAGCTTATGGTACAGTGATTTCCTTCTCCACTTTATAAGAAAACTGCTTAAAACATAGAGAAAATTGTAAATTGGAGGAAGTACTGAATGTTATACAGCTTCAGTCCAAGCTTTGTCTTCCCTGTCTGCTGTTCTTATTGGTATGTAGTATGTGCACCATACAGAGTGCTGGCTTTAAAAGAGTTGAATAGAATAAATGTCAACACTAAATAAATTCTATTGCCAACAAGCTGCCAGGAAATGTTTATCACACTTCTGGTAATGTGCAAAACAGTTACTGGGCAATGATACCTTATATTACACACGTGTTGATCATAAATGTTTATCAGACTTTGGGCAATTTCCAGAATGTTGAAGAGACACTATAGTTTGTTGACGAGAAGGTCTGTCTTCTCATTAAGCAGGTTTCTTCACTTTAAGTATAAGCAAAACATGTTTAACTAGTGTTATATGGCTTTTACCAGAGATAAAGTGAAGATGGATCTCTTTTTGATGTAGTGTACAAACATATAGATGTATATCAGGATATATTCATTTTACTGTGTTCTGATAATCTTCTTTTGTTTTCTGCTTTTTATATTTTAAGAAAGATTTAATATTTTCTGATAAAGTTGAAATATTTTTGTGGCATCAGTGCCAGAGTGAACATTACATGAATTTCTGTAGGTCTTAATTACGAGATTTTAAAATTAAAAAGGACTTGATTATGGTTTATTTGGGTACAGACACAGGCTGTAGTTTCTACTCTTATAGCAGATACATGCTTCAGTCACAAATTTTAAAACATGCTTACTGAATCCACCACACAAAGACACATAACATTATGCTACTGCTGGGAACTGAGAGAGCAACTTAGTGGCCTACGACAGAAGAAAATAAACTTTTATCTATTTTTATATCCAGACTCATGCCCCAAATGTCAGATCATTCTTTCATTTAGACCTTCCCATCAGATCCAATGCTTACTGCAATATTGCTATGATCAGTCAGGAGCAGGGAGAATTCAAAGGCATCACCCATTGAGGATAAAGCGAGACTAGCAGTCTGAATTTTCCTCAGTCTGAGAAGAATGACAAAGCCTCCTCCACTATTCTCTGTTTTGATTAGAGCAGTGATTTCAAGATGCTTTTCGTTTGAACATATCTCTCTTTCCCCCCTGCATTTACATTTTACAAAAAGAGAATGGATCTAAGGAAAGGATTATGTTAGCAAAAAGAAAGTCCCAACAGGCTGTTGTCACATGATAAAAATTCGTAAATGCACACTCTTTTATTTAGGAGAGAAATCAGAGAGCTTTAATATACTTCATTGGAACATTTAAATTGCTACATCATAATTAGTTCCATTATTATCCAAGAATTACTAACTGGTAACCTAGTTATGCATACCTTAGCATTCTTTTAAATATCCATCTGATACTTTCTCCCTCCTTTTGAAATAAGGCCCAATAATTTCAACTCAGATAAAGGTTTTGGGTTTTTTGTAGTGTTTTGGGGTTTTTTTGTTCAGTAGCTGCTAAAATTTTTTGCTTTAGGAATGCTTTGGGCTGTTAGAGAAAAGTCCTTTTTAATGAGGTATGTGCTTGAAATAAGATCAAAGGAATTTCAAGAAATAAAATGAAAATGAGGTCTCATAAAGAATTAGTACTGAAAATAAAAAAAACCTCAAGAGTGTGTTATCCACTTACTAAATAACTTTTGAATTACCTCTGAAATTAGAGCGTCCTTTAGTATGTGATTTATAAAATTTAACCGCTCTGGAACCAAGACTCAGTACTCTGACATAGGGCAATGCAAAGTGTTACATAACTGTATGGCCATATATTAAAAGCCTTTAGGCTCAAAATAACTACCTTCTGCAAAAGGAGTTTCCTGCAGCAGTGAGGTAAAAGTACCATGTTCCATTACAATTTTTCTACTCCAGTAACTAGAGAAAAGCATGATCTAGTAATGGCTCTGGTAATGAGCCAAAATGCATTTTAGAAAGGTACAAAAATACGTGCTAGAATTTGCCTGCAACAGCTGAAAAGTGTAAGCTAATGGAACCTAAGCAGATTCATTGTGGAAAGAACTCTCGTTCTTCCTTTTCACTGGGATGAAAGAGGGAAGAGAGAAGGCTGTATTTTAGGATAGAGATTGTACATATCTTCAAGGGTTTCATTTTCCATATGAAGCGCTTTTCTATACTGAATTGGGTTTGCATGATTTGGTAGTGGGGGGGAGGGGGTGGTTACAGAGGTGGCTTCTGTGAGAAATGCTAGAAGCTTCCCTTATGTCCAGTGCGGCCAATGTCAGATAAATCCCAGATAGATCCACCCCTGTCCAAGGCAGAGTCCATCAGAGACAGTGGTAACATCTCTAGGATAACATCTAAGAATATTGGAGAAGTTAATGGAGGACTGTCTCCCACGGGAGAGACCCCGCACTAGAGCATGGGAAGGATGTGAGCAGTGTTTCCCCTGGGGAGGAGAGAGCAGCACAGACCATGTGTGATGAACTGACCGTAAGTCCCAGCCCCCATACCCTGGCACCAACAAGATGAAAGAGGTAGAAAAATCCTTTGTGGAGTTGTGCCCAGGAAGAAGGGAGGGGTAAGGCAATGCAGTATTATTACTGGTTCTCTTTCTCATCACCCTACTGATTTGATTGTTAATAAACTAATTTCCCCGAGCTGTCTGTTTTGTCCACAATAGTAACTGGTGAGTGATCCTTCGCTGTCTTTACCTTGACCCACACATTTTTTGTTATATTTTTCTTTCTCTGTCAAGCTAAGGAAGGGAGTAACAGAACAGGTTTGGTGGACATCTGGTGTTCAGCCAGAGCCAACCCACCACACATACCTTTGTAGTTTTTAAATAATTTTTTTAATTACAGCAGCCAGACTGAATATACAGAGAAAAGAATAAGTCGTGCTGCAAAGGGCTTACAAGCTGAAAAGCACAAGACGAAAGACAAAGAGAAATTACTGATGCCTGTTTTCACAAATGAGGACAGAAAATCTAGAGAAATTAAGAGAAAGCCTTACAAATTACTTAGGTAATAATTTATGAGAGTTAAATTGGCTTGAGCAGAAATTAAACACTCCTGAAAATACCTGCTACATTCTTTCCTGCACCCAAAGAATCCACCACCTGGGTTCTAGTACCAGTTGCCTTGCCAGGACTTTACATTGACATCATAGAGAACTATCAAAAAAGTAATGACTTGTGATACATGCCACAAAAGTCACATGCAAAATTACATGAAGTGTAGGATGATTGCTAATCATGTTCAATTCAATCCCTAGTTGCATAAGGAATGCAGGGTAGAAGTCTTTACAAGGACATTTATAGACATCCTGAAAAATTAGTGCAGAATATAAGAACTAGATTTACAAATAACTTCTAAAGTGGGATTTCAGCCATCATCAAGACTGTGTCAGATAAATGATCTTGCACAGCCTGAAAATCAGCATTCTGATTTTCACCTTTATTCAGATTATTAAGCACCACTTGAAACTTCTGGTTTCTTTGTTTCTTTTTTTCTTGATTTGCTTCTTCATATCTCTATATTTATTCAGTATAACCTAGCTGTGATCACTGTCTATCATTACGCATTGCTCGCTAAATATTTCTTTTTTGCTTTATTTTAGTAAATACTCTTGGATTCTACATCATAAAACAGTTCATGAGTGAGTTGCCATGATGATTTCAGGTGTCTGGAAAATGTCAAGATACAGTATGTTGTGCATGTAAACCTACAAATACGAAAACAAATGCAAAAGTAATTTTTTTTGACCACAATGGGATAGCAAAGTAACTATATCAAAATCTAGATGAAACTGAAAATGCTAACTACTTGCTGTGTAACCAGTAAAGATGGTACATTACCTTTCAGTCATAAAATAGTGAACACACTAAAGATATTAGTCAAGAAAAAATTTTTATATATATATAAAAATAAATTTTTACCCTTGACACTGTGAAGTTTTGTATAGACTGTCTATTGCCTTTGACACTGCAATTTCAGCCTCTGGATATAATTTCTCTTTTTTTGTAGAACGCTGCAGACATAGACAAAATCTCAGTAAAAACCTCAGATGCTTCAAATGCCAGCTGTGGTATTTTAATTTGTTCTTGTATGTACAGATTTATACACCATCACCAACATATACATAAACTCAACAGATACTTTTGCTCTGCACAATTCGTTATAAAGTGAGATAGAAGAAAGAAAAGGGAGGTTGGAAACCAAATGAAAACTTAGCCTTAAAACTGGAGATCAGCAGAGTTTACAGAGGTGCACTTGGGCCTTTGATGGCGTGTTGATTAAGCAATTTTGAATATGAGGAAGACTAAAAAGTTAGTTATTTCTAGAGAAGACAAATTTTCAGTTGTTTAACTGTGTTTTTCTGAATATCTGTCTTTATATAATTTGTATCTCTGTGGGTAAACCTAAAGAATAAAGTAAGCTTGCGTATACGAGAAAATGATTTTCAGAACAATCTTTTAGGAAAAAAAATGCCAACAACAAATGAACCTCACACAGGTCAAAGAATAGCATAAGTCCCTCAGACACTAAATTCATGTTACTGTGTCTGTACTGAAAAGAGAATAGCCCAATGGTAATCTGTTAATCTAATGTTTCTTTCACTCTTCCCAACTTTCTCTGTATTTTAGGGGGAAAATACCAAGTAGCAGATCACCAGTCTTGCTCCTTCAGTACATGCAGCACTGCTGCAATTGCTTCCCATCCCCAAGGCTCATCCCCATCGCTGGAGATTTTTCTGCTGTGCATTAAAAATGTGGCAAAAACTCTTAAGTTATATTGATCGCATGTTACATAGTTATTTCCCAAACTTGGGAGTGGGTTGAGAGGACAAGATATTCTTTTTTTCTCATGTTTGTGATTTTCAAAACATATAAAATATTTGAAAGGCTCACTGTAACAGTGTTAAGAGTTGTTTTTGGTAGTGGGAACTAAGTCTGCAGTAGTCAAAGTTTATACTGTCTGCCTGGAAGACACCCAAAAAACCCCTGTTCTTTAGCATGCCCAGATCTCTGTAGGAAAACTACTCATATTGGATTTCAGTAACCAAATAAAATGAGTTTGAGTCAAATTCTCTCTGGCGAAGTTCTTTTAAAAATTCCACACATCACACACAGAGATGTAATATTTAATACAAAATTTACTTATTTGAAGATATTTGCTGCTGCACAGAATCTCTGATTTACTCTTGTTTTGCAAAGGGTAAAACACAATACAAAAGTAAGTTACACTTTGCAAAAAACCGCAGTTACTGTAATACCACAGCTCAATCCCAATACCAGTGAGACTCCCACTACTGGTCTCTATATCATGCTCAGTGTCATGACACTGGTCATCCTCAGTTTCCAGGAAACAATATGTGAATAGAATCCAGGTCAAGCCCATTGCTCTTTTTCAAATTCTGCTATTTGTTCAATTCTTATATTCTTTGTTGGGCTGGGACACATATTCAATCTCCATATGCTGGTCTGGCTAACCCGGTGAGACACTCACATTTTAATGAACTCATTGAGAAACACTTAGATCACCAATTGATCCACTCAGCTGTTGATAGCTATTTATCTAAAACATGGGTCACTCTCTCATCCCCTTTGTGTTGAAATAAATTCAGCTTCTTTGCAACAGCTGTGGTAAGTCACAACCTGCATTATCAAATGAGCACATTCATGGGCACAACAGCTTTGCTCATCTGCCTTAATCCTTCTTTCATTTTAAGAGTTTATTGATCAGTTAAAATATGAAGACCCTGCACACAAATATTAAAAAAAAATATATATGATGAGGGAGGATCAGCAACATTCAAAACAGTAACAAGAAAGTCAAACTGAAGCGTGGCCAGCAGATTGAGGGAGGTGATGCTGTCCTTCCACTCTCTTCTCATGAGACCTCAAGTGGAACACTGTATCCAACTCTGAGGTCCCCAGCAAAACAAGGATATTGACCTGTTAGAATGAGTCCAGAAGAGGGCCACCAAGCTGATTAGAGCGATGGAGCACCTCTGCTGTGAGGGGAGGCTGAGAGAATTGTGTTTGTTCAGCCTGGAAAAGAGAAGGTTTGCGGCTTCTTTAGCGTGAGGTTGGTGAAAAACTGTAACAGGTTGCCCAGAGAAGTTGTAAGTGCCCCATCCCTGGAAGTGTTTAAGGACAGGTTGGAGCTCTGAACAACCTGGTCCAGTGAAAGCTGTCCCTGTCCTTGGCAGGAGAGTTGGAATTAGATGATCTCTAAGGTGCCTTCCAATTCAAATGATACTATTCTATAAAATGGATAGTGTGGAGAAATGCATAAACACTAAAGCAGATGTTTCAGATGAGGTGCTAATATGTTTTTCAATGGCTGTGCCACAGCACTCTGTTTACATACACACTGATGTCTTATTTCTAATAAATAATGATGACAAGCTAATACTTCATTCCTGGTGCCTTAACTGCTGTGCTACTAATACAAAAATATTCTTTGGAAGAGGACTCTGGTTCTTACTCAAAGCATAATATGGTGGGTGTGGAGAAAGTGCTCCCTTTTATACTTCTGAAGAACTGTTTTTGTTAAATATCATGTTGACCTATCTGGGAAACTTTCTTCATCTACAACAGAATTCTTTAAAATGTAACCATGGAGCTATGTAAAAAATAAATCAAACAAAAGAAAGCAAGAAACTACTGTTAATGCTGAATTACTATCTAATTATATGTTTTAAAACAGTAGTTTTCAGTGTGAACAATACAACTGAAGATCTTTAAGTAGCTTTATGTTTGTAAGCAGCACAAAGAAAGAGAAGGTCAAACTTTTTAGCAGGGTCTGTTGCAATAGGACAAGATGTATGGGTTTTAAACTAAAAGAGCATTGATTCAGACTAGATATTAGGAAGAAAATTTTTATGATGACAGTGGTGGTGAAACCCCAGCACATGTTGCCCAGAGTTGTAGCAGATGTCCCATCCCAGGAAACATTCTAGACCAGGTTAGACAGCCCTCTGTACAACCTGATGTAATTGAAGATGTCTTTACTCATTGCTGGGGAGTTAGACTGGATGACCTTTAAAGATCCCTCCCAAATCAAATTGTTTATTATTCTCTAGTCAGGTTCTTGGGTCACGCTATTAACCTCTTAAAGCTTTTATTGTGTGCTATTGCCTTCTACCACCTGTGAGCTGTTACAAGGCATTTTCTTCTTTATTAGCCTGTTTCTTGTTGATAACACATTTTCTTCATCAAAAATGCTCAATTATTTACATTTCAAATTATTATACTTCATGGAAACATATTTTAATTTTTACTCAGTTCCCCCATCTGGTTCTGTTGAATGCAAAGGCTTGTAACATTCACCAAGGATAACAATAAAAGCAATTGCAACATTGCTGATTATATTTTTTCAGCCAGCATCTTAGAGCTTTTATTTTCTTTTGGTTTTCATCCCAAACTCCATTTGCTAATAACTTTCAACATAGGAAGAAAATAGCTTTAATATCTGTCCTTAGCTGCAGGAATTAGTGCTAATCAGCTATAAATTAGTTCTAGTCATTCACAAGCAGTTAGAGTAGGCTTATGATGTGGAAAATAATAATTAAAAAGCTACTCTTCTTGCAGAATTTAATTTCAGCAGCAGAAACTAGCATGGATGATTGGCCATAAAAAGCTGAGATAGTCTATTGTACAAAATGTTTGGATTTTTTTGCTCCTTTTAATATTGTAATATCCGACTGTCTAAGGTGCCAAACCAGAGGTAGTTTAGGATACATGATTTTTTAGAAAGAGCCCATCACTAAAATGCTTCTTGTTTCTCATGATGGAGTTTCAGACTTCAGAGGTATTACTATAAATGACTTCTAAATACTTTGTTTTGACTGACTACATTTCATACTTCAAAGTATGTGAAGTCTTGTGAAGTACCTGCAAAATATAAAATCTAACTGTTTACACTCAGATAATTCTTGTCACAGAAAGCTAAACAATGTCAGGTTTCCATGATCTTACTGATATTTTTTCACAGGGTTTTCAATTTCTATCGGTAAGGAACAAATCAAAGAAAAATGCTTTTAGCCTTAATTCATTATATTTTTCATTTGAACTAATAAGTGAAACATTAACTTTAGAGCTTTTGCTTCCATTTTAGTACTTCAATTTTCAAGTTAGAGCTTTAGCTACTGAAGTATCAGAAGATGCACAGAATCTTAAATTAAAAATATTCAGGATCCCTCTTTGGATAGAACACTATGTTTAATACTCAGTATGGTGGAAAATTAGGATATTTTATTCAAATATAAGTCATAAAACCACGCTTTGAAATCCTGATTTGTATATGTATCAAAGTATAATTCTCCACTATTGACAATGCCATATGAATGTATACAGCTATAAATATAAAAGATATTCATGCACAAAAACTGCCACTTGATCACATCCAGTTTTGGCCTTTGTGGTGCAAGAAAGACACTGACAAAGATCAACTCCCCAGAGGACCTTTAAGATTGCTCAGAGCTGGAGCACTGAATGTAAAAGTGGAAGTTGAGATAGCATGGCTTCTTCAGTCTGGAGAAAAAAGAAGAAAGAGATGTTTAGCTATCTAACGGGAAAATGCAGAGAGATCAGAGATCAGACTTGGAGAAATACCACAGCAAAATGCAATGGAGACAGGTTGTTAGAATGAATTCAAGTATCATCTTTTCTCAGTGAGGGTAGCATAACACCAGAACAGGCTCCCAGGAGGTGATGAAACCTCTTGGAGATCTTGGATGAAACCTGAATAACACAATTTCACTGGACTCTCACAGTACAGGTGGCTGGCAGAGACACCTTCAAGGGGTTGCTTCCAACCTTCAGTGCTGTGATTCCACGTCTCTACTTAATGAAGGTTGCTAAAGGATTTTAGAAGAATTTGTAGACTATTCTGGTGAATTATTGCAGTTCTGCATACAATTTTATTTTCTTAATATGAACTGGATTATACAAAATACATTCTAAAATATATCAGTGTGCTTTTGTCTGTCTGTCTATCTATCTATCTATCTATCTATCTGTCTATCTATCTATCTATCTATCTATCTATTCACAAGATTATAAATGCATATCATGTTCCAGGCTCTTGGGCACATGGTGTGGCTCTTGAGGATGGTGCTGTGAAGGGCCAGGAGTTGGAGTTGATCCTTGAGGGTCCTTTCCAATTCAGCTAATTCTGTGATTCTGTGATAGTGACTATTAAGTAATATTGTCTTTTTGTCATCAAAGTAATTGAGAATATTTCATGATAATCCAACTCCTTTAAAATAGTGAATGCTGTCTACTTTCCCTAGTTGACAAGCAGAAGGAAAGAATTGGAAGAGGGACTTTTACTTGAAGCCATGCAGTGATACAAACAAGGGAGAATGGCATTAAACTGAAGAGTAGACTTAGATTAGCTATTAGGAAGAATTTTTTTACGGTGAGAGTGGTGAAGCACTGGAACTGGTTGCCCAGAGAGACTGTTAACTCCCCTTCTTTTAAGGTGTTCAAGGCCAGGCTGGATGAGTTTTTGAATAACCTGGTCTAGTGGAGGATACCCTGCCCATGCAAGGGGATAGAGGCAGATAATCTTCAAGGTCCTTCCCAATTCTAACCATTCTATGATTCTAACTGGAATAGCATCCCAGTTTAATCCATGTGTAGCTTTGATTTGCAGTGTGTAAGCTTTCTGAGTGACAAATAATTAAGCCATGAGAATCTCAGGCATACTAATTCAGAAATAGTACTTTGATTTTAATGGGAATTGTTGCATTTTATTTTTAACACATGCAAATAAAAATTCTTGTGGTGTACCGCAGAACATTGTTCCTCCTTAGGATTAAACTCTCCATAGGAAAATTGTTTTAATATGCAAGTTACCATTCCAGTATATGTTAATCATTGAAATGAAAAATCAATACATTTCAAATAGCCTGACACCTAGTAACATACAAATGGCTCAACAATTCATCACTGACTGCAGAGGCATATCTGAGTGATATCAGCAGTATTTGATAAGTTTAATGTGCCAAGATAAAATCTTTAAGTCAGTGTAAATGTATATATGTTTGAAAAAGAAAGAAAATATTATTTCTCTTCCTAATAGTGTGCTACATTGGCCAATAATATCCACAAGTGGATCTGTCAAAAATTGACCAGAAAAATGTCTTACTAGATTAGGATCTTACTAGAGATGTGTACTGAACTTGAAAAGCTAATTATTATTGTGATTCCAACTATTTATTTTGGAACAATAATCTCAGAGTTCAATGGCAAATTACTGCAGAATTCTACTTTTATTAAAACCCACACAAACAAGACTGTAAGCTTCATTTTGCAGGGGAAAATGAAATTAAATTCCATCTGCATTTCCTTCATTACCTAAGCACCAAGTGATTTAATTTCTAGTATGAGTCTTTAAACTAACAGTTTCCCCCATTCTCATTTTCATTTGCATTGCACGTGGCCACAAAAGAAGGACCACAACGCTACACTTAGACACACCTGACAATACTCCTCATGTACGGAACAAGTTCCATGCAATTTAGAGAAAAGATTTCTTCTTAATCCAAATTTCTCGGCCTAGTCTTTGGAGTTGATGAAACAGCATCGTTTAAAATTAATAGTAATCTAGTAGAAGATAAATAGGGCCTTCATTTAGAAATTTTATTTCACATCAAGTACTTGAGTTAGTGTTGCAACTCCCAATTCCTGATAGACATTTCTGTCAGTAACTTGCAATCACTTGCAATCACTTGTCAACCACTTTTTGTGGTTGACATCTGCAAGAACGCAATGGGTGGCTCAAGATGACTATGAAGTCCAGTTGAGACTAACCAAGAAAACCACACCAAAACTTCCATAACAGGTCTCACAGGAACTGCTCCCTGTTAGATTCATTGGTATTCAAGACCTTTGTGTCCTGCCTGATGGCTTTGAGACAGAAACTGATGTATCATTTCTCATATATTAAGGCCAGCTACGTTCTTTACCACTTCACACCCATTACTTTGTTGAGTCTTTTTGCCATGCTCTCACTCAAATGATACTGCCTTAATTTATAAACAGATTTTGGTCTGTCATCTTCAGGATGTGCTGTAAAAAACATCGAAGAATTTCCAGACTCCTTGTACCCTTCCTGAGGAATAATACACCATTTCTATTTTAGAACTGCAGTCTTTACTTACAAAAGAAACCCCTTGAAATCTTTTTTGCCTAAATATTTTCATTATATTTAACATAGGGACAATGATATTTTCTTCACTTAAAATGCAAACAAATGAATACAAGCCAGTTACAATTAGAAAAAAGAACCTTATCCAAAAAAAGAGTTTAGTAGCAAAACCAGGGTTTTTAAAAATATGAAGCAATGCTAGCAGAATTCCACCCTTTTGGATTTCTTTTGTGGTTTCAGGTACTTCAAGAACATGAAAGCTGATTTAGCCGCTTATGACTCATGTGAATATAACCCACAATATATGGAAGTAACTTCACATCTAAAAAAAATTATGATCTTATATACCTTTTTATATGGCCATCTTAGCTAGGTTTTGGGTGCCCTGTTCCTGGACAGTGTTCAAGGCCAGGTTGGATGGGGCCACGAGCAACCTGATCTACCGGGTGGCATCACTCTCCATGGCAAGGGGATTGGAATAAGGTGATCTTTGATGTCTATGCTTGTTTAGCCTGGGTGGAGTTAGTTTTCTTCACAATGGCTGGTATGGGATTTGTGCTGAACTCAGCCTTGATAAGAAAGATGGTTTTGTTATTGCTGAGCAGGGCTTACACCGAACCAAGGCTTTTTCTGCTTTTTGTACTGCCACGCTGGTGAGAAGGCTGGAGGTGCACGGAAAGCTGGGACAAGCCACAACCAAGACAAGTGGCTCCAACTGACCAAAGGGATATTTCATGCCATATAACATCATACTCAGTGTATAACATGTGGGGAAGAAGGAGGAAAAGGAGGACATTTGACGTAATCATGTTTGTCTTCCCAAGTAACCAGTACATGTAATGACCACACATGGGAAGTGTGAATTATTTCCTGCTTGCCAGTGTGAAGCAGCAAAATAATTCCTTGTTTTGGTTTACTTGTATATGCATCTTTTGCTTTCCCTATTAAACTCTTACAGCACCTCCTGACTTTTCTAGCTTTTACCCTTCCAAAGTCCTCCCCGAACAAGCAGCTGCATGGTGCTTGGCTGCAGACTTGGGTTAAACCACAACAGGTCCCAAGCCATAATATGATAGTACGATATACAAAGGTTTGCATGAAAGATCTTTTGACTATAATAATATGTATGTATTCTGCTGTTTAATTATTTTATTTTCTTGACACTTTTTGTCAAACTGTCATAACAAACACATATGTCATATGGTGTGCTACATGGCTTATGTATTTAGCATACAGCACAATGCTATTATCCTCAAGTATATATTAATGCGTCTTCAGGCATTTTTTTATGAATTGAAAAAGAAGAAAGTATTACTTGCAAAGCCACTGAGATGATGTTGAAGCACACTAAAAAATGCAGGAGTAACCACTCGTCACTGAGTGTGGAGTATAAATGTGGTGATAAGATGAAATCAAGAATGTACAAATGGAAGGTGAAGAACAGAGTTTCTTTTTATGAAGTATAATTCAGAGCAAAGCTTCTTACAGCAAGAGTCAAATAGGAACTGTCTTAATTTTCTAGCAGGGGTTGGCTAAGTAGGGGTTACTTCAGAACCTTTCAGATGGAGATGTTTCTGCAAACGAAAAGAAATTTTAAAAAAGGAAGAAAATAAAAAAAGGGATTTCTACACCCTCATGCCATCTCTTCTTTCTATACACTTCATAGGCTTAGTAATAAAAGAAAGCAGAATCCACACAGTAGACTTCTATGCCCCAAGATTTGTGTGTGGTATGTGTACATCAGCTTAACCATTCAGCTACCCTTGACTGATCAAAGGGAGTACTGTTGGCAATTAATTTCCTTTGTTAGATACAAAGTAACTGAAGCCTCCACGGGCAGCCAGCTGAGGTCAAGGGCTCATGAACACCCTTAGGAATAGACTGAACAAAGTACTGACATATACACCAGACATAATTTGGCATTAGTTTGGGGGCAAAACACCAGAAGGAGCAAAGTGAGGGGTTCCTGGAACCACGAAAATCTGAGAGAGCATGGAGAGACTCATCAGGACCAGGCCTGACCTGTCAAGCGCAATGCCACAGCAACAGCAAGAGATTTAAAGAGCTCCAGGGAGCTGAGAAACCCTGAGTGAGGAGAACTGGGTAGGCCAACAGAGGGAGCAAACAGGACATGGAACATCAGAAGGACATGGCATGGGAATTTGCATGACAATGTGCACATAGAAGGGAAGGGCCACCCTCCCGGCTCCTGAGGTGAGCTCACCTAGTGGTTTTTCCTTGCGCAGCTAGAAAAGACCCAGCTATGGTTCCTTTCATGGTTGAAAGCCATTGCTAGAAGGAGTGTGGTGACCCAGATGGAGCTTCCTCACGTTTATGCAGCTGTCCAGGTTTCCGGCCAAAGGGAGTGTTTGAGCTTTTGTACTGGAGGGCAGCAGAGGCCTAAGGGCAGCATGCCAGTGTAGTGCTGTATTTCCCCACTCCTTTTCTTACTAAATGCCTGCCCTTCCCACATTGTCCTCCTTTCCCTGCCCCTAGTCCTGGACACTCCATCGGGTTTTCCCTGTTGGTTCTGCTACCCCAGCTCCGCTCATGTACCACCCCTGTGTGCTGAGACCATTAGTCCAGGTGATCTCTCCGCCCCCCTTGTCCCCATATAAAACCCCAGACTCCATGCCATGTGCTCTCTCTGCTTTCGAGAACCAGCATTCACCATGTGAATAAAACTCTTCTGTGGTCTCCATGTGGGGACCCTTCTCACCTCCGTTATCTCCACCGTGTTGTGGAGCCGACAGCTACCTGGAGCATGATAGCAGGGCCACCTGGAAGGGCTACAGGAAGCGGAACAGCCGCTCTCCCCGAAGCAGCCCTGCTGCGTTCTCGGGAATGTTTGTGGCTTGCCATGCCATCACAGAAACAACAAACCACAACATGCAAGGGTTGGGAGCAATGGACAACCCAGCTGAAGCACACGTACACCAATGCACGTGGTATGGATAACAAACAGGAGGAACTGGAAACCATTGTGCAGGAAAGTTATGATGTATTTGCTGTCATGGAAATGTGGTGGGATGACTCCCGTGACTGGAATGTTCCAGTGATGGCTATAAGCTCTCCAGAAGGGACAGGTGGGGAAGCAGAGGCAGTGGGGTGCCTCTGTACATTAGGGAGGGTTTCGACTGTGCAGAGCTCAAGGGCGGTGATGATAAGGTTGGGTGCCTGTCGGTAAAGATCAGGGGGAAGGCCAACAAGACAACCTGACCTACCTGATCTCCTTTTATACCAGGTGACCCACCTGATCGATGAATTAAAGGCTGACGATGTAGTCTACCAGGACTTCATCAAAGCCTTTGACGCCATCTCCCATGACGTGGGAAGCTTTCAGCCCATGGCCTGGACAGGTGTACTTTTTGCTGGGTTAAAAAATGGCTGGCTATACCCAGAGAATGGAGGTGAAGGGTGTCACATCCTGTTGGTGTCCATACACTAACAGTTTCCCCCAGGGCTCAATACTGGGGCCAGTCCTGTTCAATATCTTCATTGATGATATGGATGAGGGGATCGAGTGTACTGTCAGTACACAAGTTCACAGATGATACCAAGTTAAATGGGAATGTTGATCTGCTGGAGGACAGGAAGGCCCTGCAGAGGGATCTGGACAAGCTGGATCATGGGCCAAGGCCACGGGTATGAGGTTCAACAAGGCCGCGGATTCCGCACTTGGGTAACAACAACCCCATGCAGTGCTGCAGGCTGGGGGCAGACTGACTGGAAAGTGGCCTAGTGGAAAAAGCCCTTCTAGGGGTGCTGGTCAACAGCGACTGAACATGAGCCAGGAGGGTGCCCAGGAGTGTGCCCAAGAAGGCCAGTGGCATCCTCGCCTGTATCAGGAACACTGTGGCCAGCAGGACCAGAGAAGAGATTGTTTTTCTGTTCTTATCACTGTTGTGGCTGAACCTTAAGAAAGTCCTATGAGGAGCAGCTGAGGGAGCTGGGGGCGTTTAGTCTGGAGAAAAGGAGGCTCAGGAGTGAGCTTATCACTCTCTACAGCTACTTGAAAGGAGGTTGCAGCAAGGTGAGAACCTGTTCTCCCAGGCAACCAGTGGCAGAGTGAAAGGACATGGTCTTAAGTTGCACCAAGGGAAGTTCAGGTTGGACATCAGGAAGACTTTCTTCACTGAAGGGGTTGTCAAGCTTTGGAAGAGGCTGCCCAGGGAGGTCGTAGAATCACTATCCTTGGAAATGTTAGAGAAATGACTGGACATGGCATTTAGTGTTATGGTTTTATTGATATGCTGGTGTTGGTCAAAGGTTGGACTTGATTATCTTCGAGGTCTTTTTCAACCTAAATAGTCCTATGATTCTATGATTAGAGCCTTCCTCTAAGGAAAGTAAGGCTATGTCCTTTGACACTTGCCTACAATAACTATTTCTCATTACTTATTTTTCAAAATCTATTTTTTTTTTAGTATTTCTAATTGGCACTCTGATATGAACTATCATACAAAAAATAAAATTAAGTATTTTTCACTTTTATATGTTTTTCTTTGTCTTAGTTTTAAGAAATGACTAGTTATAATTTGGCATATTCTCATGCAGTTATTTTCTAGACTGTTTCTCACTCTAAGTTCTTGCTGTCCATCATGTCTTATCAAATAAAAGGGCCATAGATTCCACCAGAAAGTCTGTCCATTTTAGGAGACCAGATGTTAGAATCTAATTAAAGACAAAATTCTGAAAACACTTTAATCTCTCCAGCTGCACTATTACAGCCTACTCTTTATAGTGTCATGCCACAAATTAGCAAATTAGGGTTTTGCACATGTTCTTTCCTGTTGATATTGATTATACATCAGATATTTAAAAAATAATCAGGTGAGTAACACAGATGCACAGTTCCTATTCTAATGGTGAAGGTGTGGCATAAAGATAACGAGCTGTCCAATTTTATACTCCTGCAAATGGTGCTTCCTTACTTGTTCCTTTGATAAGGTCATGGAATTGATAGGTCAGAGTGTCACAGGACATAGTCTGCTTTTTTGTTTTGGTTTTTGCTTTTTTCCATTCTCCCCAGAATACTTCTATTTTCCTGTGTATGTACCTCATTCTGTTATGAAATGACATTTATTTATTCCCCACCTAATTCACATGGCACTCACAGTAACAAAGATATCATTTTACTGTGTTTTGAGGGTTTTTTCCACTCTCATTTTCCTGTGGACATCTGGCTATCGCACTCAAGTGCAAGTTGCCTGCTACTACTAATGTAATCAAAACATGATAGTAAGGATATTATGTTAGAGAAGGAAATGTAGGGAATTAAACTTGTTTTCCTTAAAACATCCAGTCATAGGGAGGTGGTGTTGCAAAATTAACTTTTTCTTGATTTTAAACGTGGAGTAAACCTTACACTCAAAAACTAAAATAAACTCTAGAGTCAGCTGAGAATTATTCCAAAATAGCTGTCCTTACTTTTTTATTACATTGAAATTTGTTGTAAATGTACGTGCATATACATATTATTAAACATTCTGAATTGTTCACAAGATCAGAACATTCTTTCCGTGGTGTAGAAGTGAGGCTCACCCTCCAAAGACACATAAAGCACTCAGCTA
The DNA here is from genome assembly GCA_013397725.1 of Rhagologus leucostigma. NCBI lineage: Eukaryota > Metazoa > Chordata > Aves > Passeriformes > Rhagologus > Rhagologus leucostigma. Next base: position 114,166 of record VZTD01003022.1, read on the forward strand.
CACTTTAGAGAATCTCCACCATGAAATTTATACATCATCATTACTCAAACCTTTAATTAAAACATGTTTTGGCCTTTACAACATCATAACACTTCTACCGAGTTGGATAGCAGTGATCAGACTGCTACTTATTGTATCAAATATCCTCTTATTTCCCCTCCTTCTTCATTAACTTTGTTGTCTGCAGGGCTGTTTCTCTCACGTATTTCTCATTCCTCCTTACCATGCCGCTGTGCAGCATTTTATACCCTTTCTTAAACATACTTCTGCAGAGTCACCAACAGTGTGACTGGTAGGCCCAGCTGTCTCCTGTGGTATATCTGTTTTAGAATCTGTTAGAACCAGCAGGAACCAACTGTGTCCAACATGGACAGCCCCTGGCCTCTCCTCACAAAGTCAAGCTCTGCAGACCCCATGCTGCCAACCCTTTAGCACCAATATCCATTACAGATTAATTGACCACATAAAATAAATTTCAAAAAATGGTTGAAAATTGATGGTCATAATTTTTAAAAATAGGGATATCGTGGCAAACTTTGTTATTTTTGTATTGTAAAACTAATGTGTTATAGCATGCTTTTAGGAAAATGGCAGCATAATTTTTAGGATTAATAGTGACTAGAATAGCTAAAACACCAAAATATCATACAGCAGGTAAGCAGCATTGTTCACTCTGCAATATTTAGACTTTCAGAAAAGCCAGAAAATTAAGACAACGTTCCACAAATTGCCGAAATGTTTCATTAATTGCCAGGAAATTCTTAAAAATCTTGGCAGTGTTTTCCTTTTGATTTGTGCCAGGGTTGATGCAAGCTGCCACTGCAGGAAAGGATGCCACTGTCAGTGAAGGTGTGCATGCTGAATAGTCTACTGCCACCTTAGGCAGTGTGAAGCTCATCCCATTCTTGTTTGCTAAATAATGAAATACAGTCTTCCAGATATCAACTGACTGCAAGTAGCACTGTCTTTCTTATTCTCCTCTTCCCTTTGCATGGGTGTACTCGTATCCATTCAAACTCCCAAAACAATTTAAATTTGTGTGCATCTCCAACCCAAATACATAACGTTTATTATATAGATGTTAATACCACAGGTTCTTAGGGAAGAGCCCCAAAATATCCAAGAAAAACTGAACTTCTTGTGCATCAGGACATGCTTTAGCTGCATTTATTTTCTTTTAGTTATATAAAAATGATCTACACTGAAGTAACTAGAGATTTTTTCTTACTTGTAAGGAAGATTTTGTAGCGGGTACAATTTTCATACTGCCACACTTGAACAGTGATTTTGCTGTGAATCAGTGAAAAGTATGAAAATATTTTTCTTGTTTGATTTCATAAGGCTTTGAAAGCCTAAGATTCTGGGTTTTTTCCTAATCATTTCTCATAAGCTAGTTCCAAATGTCTACTTACAGTCTGAAGAAAATGGGGTCTGTGACTCAACTCCAAAAAATTTTATACCCCCAAGCTATGCCACATGAGAAAGGAAGGCATATTCACATTTTATTTATTTTCAAGATCTTTCTAAGTTGCCCTTTTTTTTCCTGTCTTTATTTCAGCCTAAATAATGCAAAAACATAGATATGTAGGCTTCAGCTAGCACACTAAAATTTGGTCAGCTGTTTTCTGCCATACATACATGCATACATAGAGTTGTGAATGGGGAAGGAATGCATGGAGAGAAATAACTGATAGCTTCTCTCAGATATTGATACCCTCTTCATCTAATAAGGTCAAACTCATTCATCAGCCAAAGCTTAATGTATGAAACTCTGACTCCAGCAATATCTTTTAATTTCATTTAATTGGAACCAGCTCATAAGGATCTATAAATTTGTCCTTATCAACCAGGACTCTGTTGGAAAAGTTTCTAACAGAGACAAGGAGAAATGGGAAGTTCTTAGTGCATTCTGTTACTCTGCCAGCACACAAAAAGTTTGACAAATTCTGTTCTTTTTTATTAAATTTCAAGTCTGTGCCCAGTAGTCTGTAGTTTTGAGAGCAAAGCTTGGAATGCCTCTCCACATGTTCTCAGTGAACACTCAGGATAGATATTAGTAAACAAGGGGCAAAGAGTAACAAAATCTGACCCTATAAATCCCATAAATTCCAATTATCTTCAAATAAAAATATTTCAGTTTCCTTGACAAAAGGATGCATTCTGCTATGCTTATGAGTGTTAAATACCTGCTTGATTCTACAGGGAAACTTATTTAATGATTAGTTTCAATTATTATCTTTTACCTTCTTTGATGAATGTCATTGAGCCTTATAAAGAAAAGGCAAGTGAAATTTTTGAGTCTAAAGATGTAGAACAAGTTTACATTTTCAATGAAAAACTATATTTATAATTACATAACAAGAATCAGGCCCCCTGGTAATTTGGGTTTAGTCAGAGCAAGAGGAGATAAATACTCTCATCCTATACAGTTAGTAAAAGAGAAAGCCAGGGGAACCAAATGCATAGTGCATAAACCAGTATTTGTTTATTCATCTGCCTTATTTTTCTACTCTATCCAGAGCTTAAGGCATATACAGATCCTACATTAAGTATCCTACAGGAGCAATTGAAAGTAGCTATCTTTTTTTAAGCATTGTGGATTTCTTTTCCTAATTACTTAAATAATTAAGAATTTATGACAGTTATGTTCCAAATTAATGGCAAAGAAATGAGCTGTAACACATAGAGTGCTCTGCTCCATTCCTTACAACATAATTTGGGAGTATTATTTGTATTTTGCTTATGCTCATTTCCTCAAATAGCATGACTCTGATTGCATGCAGTGATAATTTAAAAGCGAACAAGCTTACCTACTTGGTTCATGTGAGAAGCAAAGGGACTCTAAATTGCCCTGCTCAGAAGTGGGTATACTTCATTTCCTAGCACATTCTCATTGGCGTATTCTCATGCAGTTATTTTCTGGACTGTTTCTCACTCTACGTTCTTGCTGTCCATCATGTCTTATCAAATAAAAGGTCCATAGTTTCCACCAGAAAGTCTGTACATCTGGAAAAGGACTAAGCACATCGTGTAAGTAAGCAAGAGAGAAAGGGAAGTGGTTATCGCTTATAATTATTTGGGTTTAGATTTTTCTCTTTAAACAGTTAAAAGATCAGATTTTGCTTTAAAGAAGTAGCTGGCACTTTACAATCCCTACCTATTTCTTTGCCCTTTCTTTGGAGGAAAAAGCTTAGAATGAACCCAATTCCTGCAAAAACTTCTTTACCATTGTCTGAATGAAGCATACTTTTTTGTCAGATGCTGAAGATAGGTATCCATACTGGTTGTTTTGGGGATGTTGGAACCAGAAGGGAAGCAGAGTTCTCTGTTGGGAGATACATCTATTTCTGTTGTAAGGCTTCCTCAGTTGCCTAGGAACATTTTCTTCCTCTTGCTGAAGTGAAAGAGGAAATTTATGAAGTCAGCACATATTTATCATTCTAAATGTTAAAACTGTCAAAAAGAAAGCTTATAAATTTTTTTGGAATTAGAATTGCTAGCCACTAATCACATGAGCATAAGTAAATACTTTTAAAATGACGATAAGCTGTCAACTACTAGAAAGAAAATGATATGTTAGTGGAGAAATATTACAAACTAAGGCAGACATTTTTGCCATTTGCTGCTGCACAACTGGAAAGCAATTCATGAAGATGAATTCACAGCTCTTGAAGTTCAGGAATGACAATACTTCTGTTTTCTTCAGTCAGAATGAAAATTTAAGTTTCATTGGAGACATTAATGACTTGTGATATCAGAGGGAGCATCCTATCCAAAGAGAATGCAAAATTTTTTACACAGTTAAGTACTGTAAAATTGTGTGTAGAAGCAGCAGTCTGGGAAATCACCTGCAACATGAAACGTAAGAGGTGAGGCCCAGCCAGCTGGCATTATGAAGGATTAATGGCTCTTGGAAACATATTGTCCAAATACTTACTTTCATGATGAGAAATAATAGCAAACTCTTGTCCCAAAAAGTCACACATAATTGGCAGAGTCAAATAATTTCAGAAGAGTCAAGGATCTTGCTGAACAAAGCATTTCGTTATTGTAAAACTCGGTATACTGACCCTAGCTCTAATTTGCACTGAAGGCCCATTAAGACATATTTATACTTTTGTCTACACTGCACTTCCAAGTTAGTGAAGGCAGAATGCATTCCAGGATGTTTACATAATTCCTGGGATTTTGGCAATGCAATTGTCTTTGTCTTTGACTGTTATACTGTCGTAGTTTAGCATAGCTTGGGTTTTAGTTAAGGAAAAATCTACCAGCCACAGAAGTGATTCTCTGCGAGGAGCTGCTAACAGCTTCCTCCGGACCCAATACAACCAGTCAGCTGGCTAGTTTTGAATACTGACAACTGTGTTAAGCCACTTAAGAAAACTGAACACGCCTCTGTGAAATCACATTTAAGAACGAACAAATCCTGGGAAAACCTCTCTTGCTTCCAGCCTCTGGACAAGTAACTTGGGTGCCCGCATGGCCTGGAGGGGCTGGACTGGGCCGTGCTCTGTCTCGGCTGCAGCTGGATCTGCCCACAGCGTGGCTCGGCTAAGATTCTGCTGCCTCTGAGTTTCTGGGCAGGCCACTGAGATCTTGGCCACTTCTGCTCCTCTGGAGGCTTGGCACAACCACCCCCAGTGCGGCCGCCAAAGGGAAATTCTACACCTCGATAGTTCTGGCCACCACCTGGCAGAGATCATGTGACCAACAGCAAGAGGCAAATTCCTTATGCAAGGCCTGGGTAAGACTAACTCTTTCAGTGCTGTAAAATTCCCCAGAACAGATGAAACCTACAGATATCAATCTTCTCCTGAGTCAGAGGAAAGGAAAAGGTGAAGGCACGTGAAGAAAACAACATAGAGACACCAAAGTCAGTGAAGAAGGAAGAGCCAAAACCCAGAGAGAGGAGAAAGTGGATATGCTTCAAACCTAAGAGCTGAGTTTCTTTTGTAAAGCTATGGTGATGGACTATGATACATCAGAATATCCCCTGTAGTTCATGAAAAGCATGGCGGGATGGAGCGTTGAAACTGCAACCATGAGCAAAGGCGCCTGTGCTGAAACAAGCAAATGTTGATGTAGCTGTGACCTAATGAGATGCTTGAACAGGGAGAGAAGAGTAATGAAGACCCTTGCTCCCAGAGAAGAAGAAGACCTCTGTTCCCAGAGATGAAGATGATCCCAGAGATAGATGAAGAGAACCTTTGCTTCTGAACAGCTAATCCTTAAAATGGTACTCCATTAGCTAAAGATTGAACCCTCAAAAACAGTTGTGGAGAAAACTGTAAGTTGAGGGAAGGGACTTTCACATTGCAAACAGATTTCCATTTTCTGGCTGGCTGACTCGCTGTAACATTGAAGCCACGAGAGAACTGTTTCTTGTGGAGAAGCCTCCATGGCATGGCAAGAGAGACTCCTCTCCCTCAGTCAGCTGAAGAAAGATTATTATAGAGGTGGTAAACTGACTGAAAAACCCGAGTTTTGTCACTTTACCTTGTCAGTGGGAAAGGAAAGAAGAGGTGGGGGAGGAGAAGTGTTCTGAAGGTTTATTCTGACTCTTACTATTCTTCTTTTAATTCTGTTAGTAATAAACTTTCTTTATATTCTTTAAAGTTTTGAGCCTGCTTTGCTTTTCTCCTAATCCTTGTCTCACAGAGGAAAATGAGTAAATAATGGATGCGGACTAAAACCACTACACTAAAATGGTGTTTCTGCCCGGTTTCAAACTGAACCCACTACATATACTTAATACTGATTCCAAATATAAGCACCAAAATGTGTTTGTATTGTAATCTTTCTTCCACTGGGGAAAAAAATAAAATGTACTTTAGACCTCAAGATAAAGACTTGGGAAGAACTAATCACTTTAATCCATCTCAATCCAACAGATTACACATAAGGGTTAATATTGCTGTTAGAGTTTTCAGCAGTAGTTTCATCTACTCATTATATACATTAATGTTAGTGAAAGTATGTTATCCTAGCTTTTCGTTGCATAAATACACTTTTAGAGTTTCTACTAAATTAAACTTTTTCACATTAAATCTGGCAGCACTTTCATTCTCTTTAGAAGAAAAACGAAAGTTGAGTGGGAGTTTTGGTGGTGGAGACAGTGTTTTGAGTTTGGGGTATTTTATTTGATATCTATAATTTCATTAGAAGAACATTTTCATTTATGAATTCATCAAGCTTGACTTTTCAGCAACTCAGTATTCATTTACATTCTGATAAAGTTCATCGTTATACAGGGAAAAACCCAAACACTTATCCCTCTTCATACCAGACGATAAATTGCACAAGGTAATCTTTAATAAAATGTGGAAGAAATGCAAAATTATGATCTATCTTCCAAGATGTCATCACCTGATTTACAGGGAAACATCTTTTTGTCTACTCTGGTTTAGAAAAGCTCTTTCTACTTTCTAGCTCTGCAAGCAGTGTTGAGGATTAGCATAAAGAGGCTAAATAAAAAAAAAAAGAAATATATTAATATAATTAATAAATGATCCTTCCATGATAGAATTGCAAACTCAAAACAGAATGAAAAATGTCAAGGCATCTTTTTGTTTGGAACACAGAATAATCAATTCATAGAATGGCTGGAGTACTGTTGAGTGCAGTCTTTTGGGATGGTCTTAATGCTGATGGTTATGTGATGTCCATCCAGCATATATCTTGGTGCACAATTCTCAAGTGAAAATGGACTTGTATTCTTTGACTAACTATAAAGCTTGCACTGCAATTTCTAAGATTTAACAAAATGCCCTCCTCACCCACCCAAACCCCCAAAACCCCAAAGAAACACACCAAAATCAACAAAACCACCAAAAGCAAAGCCGTAAGCAGTATGTGGCTTCTTTGTTTTATGATAGTAGGTAAATTTAGTAATTTAAATTTGCTTCAAACACTAGACTTTGATTGATGGCTTCCAGTAGAAAAAAAAAGTGATTGACAGGAGCTGTCACTGCTAACAGAAGAATTTAAAAACAAACAATGAAGAGTTAGGAAAGATATCAAGAGTATTATCTCCAAGGTAACAGTTTGATCATACATCCTAGAGACAAAATAATGTCACAGGTTCACCTTTTATTATAAGAGTGAGCAGTACTAAGATATGAGGCGGAAAAAAATAGAAGCAAACTGCATATTAAAGCCTTTCAATTGTGTTAGTAAAATTTCAGAATTTTTAAAATGACTGCAAACTGCTACCATTCGTGTTTTAACTGCCACCACCACTTTTCCTTGGACTTTCTGTTAAAATTTATGACAGCAGTCTAAGATAATGAGAGATCTGCATTTATTATTCCAGCCTAAGAGTAATAAATTTTTTATCAGTCATATTTCTTATTTATTTCCACTTTTGACCCTAGAATGCAACAATTAAGAAACTGGACTTAATCAGAAAATTTAGATGTTCAGAAGAGACAAAGCTCCAGTAACTATCCTAAATTTACTTTTGGAGCATCACCATTTCAAGTTGAAATTAATTTGTGTCTAAAAAGACCATTCAGATCCCTGTTCTGCTGAGAAACTTGGATAGTTTTGTTCAATGCCACTCACAATAAATATTAACTCTTTTCTGAAGCCAAACTAAACTAAGAGTAGCAATAACAAAAACATTTTGTGATTACTTATGTATAACTTCATATATTACCCCAATCCCCATATATATGACAGTATTTTTTTAAAAAAAGCTTTGAAGCTTTAAAAGAAGATTTTTTGGTGGTGGCGGTGGTTTGGGGGGGTTTTTTGTGGTTTTTTTTTTTTTTTGGTTTTGTTTTGTTTTGTTTGGGTTTTGTTTTCTTTTTAAGTTTTCTTTTTTTGGCAGACACCTCTTGAAAGGAAACATCTTTTGTATTTAATTTACATGCTTGGTTATATTTCAAATTTTCCTTTTCTTTCTCAAAAATTCACCAACTCATTTAACAAATTGTCATATTGAAATGTGAAAATCTACCTCATTTAGGCCTTTCATTTAAATGCTGTTGGCAAATAACTGTTACTTTGATGTTTGTATCTTTTACTGGTCTGTATCTACATTAATTTTTCCAGTCAATATCACCTAGACTTAGTGTCCTCTAGTTCCTAAAAAGTCAGTGATCTTTATCAATGGGCTGGTATTAAGGATTTTAATGATAATTAGCTGCATAACACCTAAAGTGTTAGGGGAATAATAAAAAAAAGGTTAATTATCTACCTATCTTACATTACCTTTGCAAATTTAAGTATTTGAATGTTCTAAATATCTGAACCTTGCTTTAAGTTTTCATTTCATCCATCCATCCATTCTCCCATGTAAGTGACCTATATTTGTGTAGTGATTCTGAAATAATTTATACATGAAGCCCAGAAAGCAAACAATGTATGCCATTTCTGATTACTTTTCTCATGTTCGTTTTTGACAATATTTTTTAATGTTCTATTTATTTGCATCTGTACAGAACATATGTATCAGAAATAGCAACACAGAAGGAGTATAAAAATGTGAGTAAAAGCTGCAGTGTTACAAAAGGAAATCATTGACATGTTGTTTACCACTAACTTTGGTAGTTTATTTTTGCCAACAGAACAATGACAATAATACCGTATGAAGTGCGCCCAGGTTTAAAAAGCATTTATATCAGGATCCGAGCATTATTTAAATGTATCCACCAGTAACTTATTCTAAAAAATATACCGCTAAGACGCAGCCTAGAGTATAAAATTAAAAAAAAGCAAGCAAATTATTCTGTAAAACCAGCAATATAGCAATATAGTATGATATGTAGAATATGATGATATCTTCTTGGTGACTTGACACAGTACAGCACTGGCTTGTGGCAGCTAAAGACAATGGACACCTGCTGTGTGCAGGAGGGAACCTACTACCAAAATCTGCTCAAGAAAGAACAATGAATTTTCATTTTTGAGGTTGAGCACATTTTTATTCAAGAATGTTTTCCCAACTCTCCACAAACCAATGGATACTATAAACAATCAATGAGTCACAAGCAAAAATGTAAAAACAGGCATAAATGTCAGGCATAAATGAAATGTAAGCAAGAGGGAATTTCATTTAAAATGGCTTGGGAACATATGTCCAGCTTTTGTGCAGTCCATGCTTGCCTATCTCCAGTCAATCCATTGCCAGAGAGTAAAATGCTGGTTCTGCTGTGGAAAATGTGTGTTTGGCATTAAATTTTGTCAGGCCAGAGTTTCAACTCAAGTGAGCAGTGTAATATTAACAGTATTAATTTTGCACATGACAGTAATAATTTTTCATGTTTCATCTTTGTTGCTTTCTCATTCATTGTGCACACACATCTCAGTGAACTGAGAGAGGATGGCCTAATTCAAACTTCCACAGAGGATGGCCTAATTCATCTAATTTTGTAACTTTAATTTGAAATTAAGAGTGTGCCAGAATGTACAGAGACAAATAAGTTCTGAGAAAAGTTATTGGAGAACTCACAACAGGCTTTCTGCTTTGCAAGATAATGAGCCTAATAAAGTCTTAACACTGGAAATATATTTTAAGGAAGTGTGGGGGAAATAATCTGAATTATTAGTAGTTATATGAAAAGAAGGAAATTATTTCAGGAAAATACAACACTTCTCTATGTTAACTTAGGTGATGCATTCTCTTTAACAGACTGTTTTTCTATACTGCATTAGAGCTTTTCAGAAGAAGAAACAGTACCTTAGAGTACTTCTGTTAACGCCATGAAGAGGCATTTTATTTCAGCCAGACACATTTACCTCATCATAAGCACTGAAACTTGGAAGAACAAAACTATTATGACACGATACCATAGTTTGAAATAGTGTTCAGAGGTTTAATGCTTTAGTGAGGAGACTTGAAGGGTGATGTCATTATTGTCTACAATTTCCTTATGAAGAGTAGCAGAGAGGGATCTCTTCTCTCTGGTGTCTGGTGATTGGATGTGAGCTAGTGTCTTAAACTGGTGTCAGGGAAAGTTCAGATTGAATATTCGGAAAAAGTTCTTCATTGAGAGGTTGGTCAAGCACTGGAAGAAGCTCCTCAGGGAAGTGGTCATGCCCCCAAGCTTACTGCTGTTCAAGAACCCTTTCAACAATCGCCTTATACTGTTTATCTTTTAGGCTGCCCTATGTGGAATCAAGAGTTGTATTCAGTGATCCTTGTGAGTCCATTCCAAGTCAGGATATTCTATGAACTTATCGTCTAATCGTTAAGGAATAACATTCCTGTATAAAGGTGTGTGGCGGTTTGACACTGGTTAGGTGCCGAGCACCATGAAGAAACTATTCACTTACTTGCCTCTGCCATAGATGAGCAGAGAAGGAGAAATTAAAACTTCATTTTCATGAGGTAAAATAAGGATTATTGAGGAAAAGGGAAATCTTCAAGACAAAACAGGTCCAAACTTAACAGTATAAAGAGGAGTTATTACTAACAGAATTAAAAGTAACAGGAATAATAAGAAACCAAAGCAAAATTTCAGAACACCTTTCTCTTCCAGTACCTCCCTCTTTCCGCCAAACAGCACAAGGGAAACAAACATGGGGCTTTGGTCAGTGTTTCATTTCTTAAGAGTCTTTCTTTATGTTTAAGAAAATGAGTTCTTCTGCTGTGCCATGGGCTTCCTCCCACGGAAGGCAGTTCTCTGCAAACTTTTTCAGCACGGCTTCAAACTTCACAAACAACAGTCCTCCTGAATCTGCTGCATTGAAAAAATCCCTCCCACGAAATTTCCAGTCTTCTCACAACTGCCATCATGGGTCATAATAGCCATGGGGTTTTAGTCTTTTAACAATGAGCTATTCTGGCCTGAAAGCAAAGGCTCTCTTCATCAGTCTCCAAAAGCCTTTCACAACATCTATGACTCTGGAATTTTTCCTTCATGGACTATACATGGATTTCTGCACTCCTCCATGTACCTCATCTCATGAACTATAGGGAAAAACAAATTGCTGTATTATAGTCCTCACCACAGCTTGCAGGAGAATTTCAGCTCCAGAGCTGAGAGCGCCTCCTCTCTCTCCCTTCTCTACTGACCTTGGTGTCGCCATGTTTCTTCTTCTCACGTGATCTCACATTTCCTTTCTCTCTGACTTGGAAGAAAGTTTGTGTCTGTTAAGTTGCAGCTGAGAAGTTGATCTTGTCTGGACTCTGGATCATGAAAGACTCACCCTGTCTCTCCTTGCAGGCTGCATGGTGTTTTCTTGGTTCGGCACCAGCCCCGCTGGATGAGCGAAAGGGCCCGCCAGCATTGTGCGGGCCGCAGTGGCTTCAGATGAATCTCGGCTGCGTACCCTGGCCTCAGCTGGGGCGGTTTTCTGGCCACATGGCTGCTTGTGGCTCCTGTGTGGCTTTCTCCTGGTGTCCCGGCTCCCCACTGCTGCACCGGGGGGGCTGGGCTCGCTCAGGGATGGGGCCCAGGGGCTCCCCCCTGCCTTGCCACCCCTCGGCAGGGAAGCAGGAACAAAAGAAACTTCCTGCGCTTCCTCCTTTTTTAAATATGTCATCACAGGAGGTGCTACCAGCTTGTTTAACTGGTCTAGCAACCTGTCTATCAACTATGGGCTCTGTGCCGTTTCTAAACTGCTAAATCCACCACAAGGTGCTTTTCATGAATTAATAATTAAAATTGTACTTATAGGCAATTTACATTTGATTTGTAGTTTAAGTAAATGGACAAAAAGAAAAATAAACTGAAGTTTAAAATTTTTCTATTTTAACGTATAGATATAGGAACAAAGATATTTCACCAAAGGAATTACAGATATACTCAACTTACGAAGAAAGAAAAATATTCCTTTGAAGTTTTCAAAGCTTCAGGGCTTTGGAACACTTTATTTTTTTGTTTGGGAAACCTGCTCTCTGATTCCTGCAGAATAAAAGGACTTTATCACGTACCTGTATACTTGTTATGCTTGTAAAGGATACTTAGTTCTTTCCTTAATATGTCATAAGTTGTAAAGGAAAATTACCCTTTCATACGGAGGTATGACCTCCATAACTGGAGTATATACATGGGCAATGTTGTAATATTTGGCAGAAATTTGTTAAGCAGAATAATTTTTCTGAAGTTTTTTCCTTTCTTATTTGCTACAGAGTAACAGATTATAATCGTCAATTTATTCTTTTTAGAAAGTATTTTTTTCTGGATCAGAAAATGAAACTCCCCATTGGGTTAATCAGTGTTATTCAAAATAAGAGCTTGTATAATGATATATCTAGAAAACAAAAATCTAATAGAAACAATATTTTTAATAGACCAAAATGTAAGCACTCCAGTTCATGAAAAGCTCTTTGTTCTCCCTGCATGAAATAGGAGAAAATTTTTTTGTGAGTTTATATTATATTAAGATTCTGTGTCAACTCCCATGTGGACCACAGTGTGCTGCAGTGCCTGCTGTGCTATTACAGTGGTGTGGGCTCCTAAATCACCTGTCAAAAATGAAGTTCAAAAGCATAACAAAAATTTCAAATTTTATATTATTACACTCCTTCATTACAAAGTCTGACAGGGAACTTGTTCCACTTTCAACAGATAAAAAGATGACATTTTTGAAGGTTCTGCTGGATTTTTTTTCAAGATTTGCTTATCAAGTGAATTTTGAATAATATGAATAAAGCTGGTTGGTTGTGAGTAACAAGTTGCTTGCAGCTGTATCAGAAATGTACTAATTACCAAGCTGAACAAAGTAAACACATTTAAACTGCATAAATCTTCAGTTTGGCAAGATGATGTTCTCAAACGTAATAAGATGAAATAGACATACTAGAGGGTCTGAAACCTGTGAAAACACACTCTTAAAAGAAAAAAAAAATTTAGGTTATGAACTAAAGTTTTGGTTGTCCAGGTATACCTAATACGAACACTAACTTTATTATTCTGTTTTTTCAGGAAAAATGCCCTAATCCTATATGACTATGCAAGCACCTGCTATTTGCGGGCCTAGGCTGAACACACACAGTTAAAATCCCATGCTTTATTCATAGCTAGCTCTTAAAATGGGACTGTTTGCTTCATGGTATTTTCTTAAATACAGTTAAACAGAGTAGCCTAGACAGCTATAGCTGATGTCACAAGTGCAGTTCATGAAACTGAGAGCTGTAGCTGAGTTTTGAAAACAAACTCTTTCTTGAAAAATCTATATTTTGAAGAGTTTTTTTTGAAGCATAAATATCCTAACTAGACAGATTTTATGAGCAGTCTTCTTAGGACATAGATAAAAGCTAATCTCACCATTTGAAGTTTTCCGTAAATTTACTGCTTATTTATAGTGCTGTTAGGTATTGTATAGTACCTCTTAAAATTAATATAATGAAACTTATGACCAAAATGTTTCTGTCATATTTAAAACTTTATACAATAATGCTGTACATCAAGTTGCCTCTTACCCATGAAATATAGGATATACATTGACAATAAACGCACTGATGATTTTTGGTTGAATTTCAACATATTTAAGATCATTATTATAGGCAAATACTTTCAGACTTAAAAATTTCACATGCATATTTAAATTTGTTTTGCGCTAAATGAGACTACTATTCTTATCATTATTCATGAAGCTACGATTAAAACTACTGCAGAAGAAAAACACGTTAACAGATATAACACTGCAAAAAAACCCAAACCAAACCCAACCAAACCAAACCAAACCCAACCAAAAAACCCACAATCAACACACAAAACCAACCACCACCACCACCAGTATTTGGTTATCTGTCCATCTAAACATAAAAAAATTGTCCGAAATAATGTTGGTTCTGAATTTACTTTTCATATACTTCTATTTGCCCCTTCTTTCTTCCATCAGAATGTATTAGTGTATATAAACACAGACAGGTATTCTTCAGAGATACTGAATTTTGGTTAAGCTACCATTTATATTAATAAAATACAAATTTTTTTTTATAGTCAGAATCCAGAATAATCCAATTTGCTATGACATAGATGAAATTCTGGTACTCAAACCTTATTTAGGACAGCAGTTTCTGTCTTTTTTTCCTAGCTTCCTAGCCCACCCCACCTTTTAGCTCCTGCCCAAGAAAATGATTGAAGATCTTCCAGTGCTTCAAACTCACAGAATTAAGAAGTATTTCACGGAAGTGTCACTTATGACAGGTTGAAAACCAGTATATTTTCATACAACCATTCTTCCTGTAACAGGTGAGTTTTAGGGAAATCATAAACGTACTTTTTAGAGTCTTTTGCTCTTTTTATAATTGTTAAAGACTGAAGTGCCTTTAGAAGACTTGTTATGACTGTATATTTGGAGAATGAACTGAACCAAGAACTTAAAAAAAAAAAAGAGGTTGAAGAGGTTATTTTTCTGAAGCACGGCATAAATTTAAGAAAAATAAAATTCAACCATGTTCCATTCTGAGGCAATCATAGTTGCAGGTTTTTAACATAAACCTTGTCAAAAGGAAGTCATGGACAAAATGTCCGTAAGTGTTAAGTTTGGATTTCAGATGTTGGGTACCACCACAATGCACACAATTGAATTTTATATTCAGTGAAGATACTGCTCAACCTTTTGATAGGTTTGGTTTCCTTTTTTTTTTCTCTTTTGATAAATAATCAAAAAATCTTTATTTCCAGTGCTAAGAATAAACAATTTTCTCTCTTTCTAAATTAGCTTTCAATTCTGACTTCTGGAATGACCAAACTAGGGCAGTTATTTCCAACATGAATAGAACATTAAACCATATATAGTCTCAGTAAAACAGGTTTTTGGGAAGAAAAAGGAATAAACCTTCCATGAACAGATGAATAATGAGATGAATACTGATATGTATGAAAATAATCTGCAATTCCTTAAAGCAAAATAAAATACTATAAAATAGATTTTGGATAGAAATGTTTCCATTATAGCTAATGATGGGATTTCCAAAAATACGCAGCACTATTATATAGTCAGATACTCATAAAAGTCATGAATCAAAATCGGTGCTTTAATTTTTTTTACATGGTCTGGTATTATAAGCCATTTTCTGTGACACCAGTTGGTTACCCATACATTCAGTGTATGGGTAAGTGCAATTGGCCAGGAAAAATAACTTACAGCTGCTTTGAATTCCTAGGGACTAAAATTTGCCAGAAAATGCTGGATAATATAACTTTCAGTTTCTAAATATGGAAGAGTATCACTTTCATTTTGAAAAGACATATAGATTCATGTACATTGTGAATACATATTCTGAAAGAACTGTCATATTCAAACTATTTGGCCTAAAATATAAAGAAAAAATATGCAAGAACAGGAGAAAGTAGCATAAATACCCGTGACTTTTTATTTTCAAAACCTAAAATCTACCCATAAAATTAAAAAGGAAAGCTGAAGCACCAGAGAGAATGAATTATTGAAATAAGCAGTAGACACTCTGATTTTATATTGCACAAAGATTAAACTGATACACAGTGGAAAATCACAATATCACATAGATGATACAGAAAAATTGCTGGATGAAATAATATGTTTGGAATCCAAGCACATCTTCTTAAATATAGAGAACAACAACAAAAGGAATGATGAAAACTACTCTTCTTCATAGGGATACTGAAATAATTAAGATTCAGATTATAAAATTATTTGAGATACATCTGTTCATCTCGGGTTTTTGCATGTAAGTTTCAATGATTATTGAATGATTCAATGATTACTATTATGCTGACTCTAAACCTTTCACCCCTTAAGAAACTTCTTGGATAGTAACTTTCAAAGAGGTAGGTACATATCATGACAAAAATAAAACCTTACTGTCTTATTTACGAAGTAGTTATGTTAGTACCTTCCATAACACATGAGTGGAGAGACATATGTATGTTTAGGCTAAAATTAAGAGTGACTAGCTTTTCAAGAGTTTATGTAGACCAGAGGTCATGTTGGAAGAGCTGTTCAACAAACTTCAAATTAATTGCCTTTATCAGAATTCCTTAAGGAAGGATTTGTACCTTTAGAGTAAAGGGGGGATGTTAATCTTTTCATTTCAGTGAGGAAAATGATAAATTTATAGAGCTTAATTTTTAAGTTAAGAGGTAGTTTTTTCACCTTTTTTTACAGTAAAATGCCACCTATCTCTTCTCTGATGTGTGGATTTAATTTATATATAACACAGATTTAACCTGAGATCTTGGCAACAGAAATTGATCAATTTAATTGCAGAATTCTTTTCCTCATCCATACATAAAATGAATAAAATGGTGCACACTTTTTTCACTAATGAATCTTTGACCTTTTAACTTATTTTACTTTCCCATACATATTTTTCTCAATGCAATTTTCTATGATAGGAGGAAAAACCTCAGATGACTTAGTGATGATGGCCTAGTTGGAAAGGATAGAATGATCTCAAGCCTATTTCAGCTCATAAAGGAAGCAGCACTACTTATTTAAACTGTCACAGTCATTACGGTCATCAAGATATTTATATGGAAGAATAACCCAATGTAGTTTCAGTATGATTGCCCAATCAAATTTCAATATGGTAAAATACTTCAGATGCACTTAAAAATAAAAAATTGGATGTTTAACACACTGCTTGTTTGAGCAATGGTATTTCTATAAATTATAAAGCCTAGCAAATTATGGATTTCTGGGTTTGGCTAACTACTCAGAAGTTGCTACTCCTTTATCCCACCAACAATATAATTTTAGGCAATTATATGAGAATACTTCTAACAGATTACATGGATAAAGGTTAGGTTAGAAGGGACTCTTAGCTGTGAGGTTGCTCACTTTTTCCTTACATGATTCTCATGCTTAGTGGGAGCTTCAGACAAAGTTTATTGGAGAAGCCATCCCATTGAGTCACAAGGTACAGAATGGGCCCTTTTGCTTTCTAATCTCCTTAGATAGCCTGCCTGTTTCTGGGTCCAGTCTTAGACCCAGTTTTAATCAATCGTTTCTGTCTAAAGGATCATATGGGAGTAACTGAACCTTTATACAACTTTGTCCTGCAGGATTAAGGATGGCAAACCAAATAAATTGATTATGACAATGAATAAATTAAAATACCTAATCAGAATTGTTTACTACACAGTACAGGCTGCTATAACTACTATTTTTGAAGCAATATTTAAGCAATTATATTAAAGCTTGCAAAACCAATTATTAAGTAGAGATTGGGTTTACTCATCCATACCAGTGACTGTGGGTAAATATATTTCGCTCAGCCTTGAGGAGCAACTTTGACGGGCGTCCCCACTCAAAGAAGGAAGGGAGGAATCTCCACACGTGCTCCAAAAAGAGGTGTGTTAGAAGACCCTTCCTTTAGAAGAGTGATACTGGGCTTCTACAGAATAAAGTGGTTGACTGTCCATCAGGTGTCTCCAGGTTGGCAGCTTTAGACAAGTCATTGGTGCTATCACTTGTTGGTTCCTTTATCAGGTACTTTATAATGCACATTGTTCCTACTCAGGATTTTAACTGTGGGTTTAATGAGTCTGGCAGTTTTCAACACCACCAGCAGTGTGGCACCCCGTTATTCATCCACCACTGATAGCTTTGCAAACAGAGCATTGATCGAGCTATTTTACCTTGACTCTAGGCAGAATATGTTGCTATAATGTACTTTAGGGTTTCAATTTATTTATTTATTTTATTTTATTTTATTTTATTTTATTTTATTTTATTTTATTTTATTTTATTTTATTTTATTTTATTTTATTTTATTTTATTTTATTTTATTTTATTTTATTTTATTTTATTTTATTTTATTTTATTTTATTTTATTTTATTTTATTTTATTTTATTTTATTTTATTTTATTTTATTTTATTTTATTTTATTTTATTTTATTTTATTTTATTTTTTTACTGAATATGTTTTGTTTCTTCTTGTTCAGTTGTTGATATCATATCAGATATGCAGGAACGGCTTGTTACGATTAAGAAAACCAAACTGGATCTCTTTCAGGGACACAAGCACAGTTTTTCAAGGCTCCTGTAGCCTCATTAGAAATGAGTCAATGAGTCAATGAGTAGTAAGGCNCGTCCCCACTCAAAGAAGGAAGGGAGGAATCTCCACACGTGCTCCAAAAAGAGGTGTGTTAGAAGACCCTTCCTTTAGAAGAGTGATACTGGGCTTCTACAGAATAAAGTGGTTGACTGTCCATCAGGTGTCTCCAGGTTGGCAGCTTTAGACAAGTCATTGGTGCTATCACTTGTTGGTTCCTTTATCAGGTACTTTATAATGCACATTGTTCCTACTCAGGATTTTAACTGTGGGTTTAATGAGTCTGGCAGTTTTCAACACCACCAGCAGTGTGGCACCCCGTTATTCATCCACCACTGATAGCTTTGCAAACAGAGCATTGATCGAGCTATTTTACCTTGACTCTAGGCAGAATATGTTGCTATAATGTACTTTAGGGTTTCAATTTATTTATTTATTTTATTTTATTTTATTTNCAATGAGTAGTAAGGCTACTTAAAATTCAGTTTTCAAAGAAGGAGTTTAGGGTTGTTCTTCAAACTCAGCTTTCATTAATGAATATATGCATTAATTCAAATGTCAATTCTTGAATAATCTGTCTCTACCTTTTTTTTAAGTGCTTTCAAACTTCTGCATTACCTTTCAGTCACTGTCCAACACCATTTTTTTTTCTCTAGTTTCCATATTTGTGTTAAATATTTGTAGTTCAAAATAATGTTTTAATTTAACCTCAAATATTATGAAAAGAATAAATAAGGGATTTGAAGAGTAGTTTCATGTAAGCTTTCCCATGTGGCTGACATAGATTAATCTCACAGTTTGTCGGTTTTAGGAGTTTAGGTTGATGTAACAGTTTTTGTGATTAAAATACCACATATTTCTGTGTAACTGTTAAATGCTTGTTTTTCTTAACAAAGCCTAATTTATGTTTATTAAGTGTATTTTGAATTTTAGTTCTTTTGAATAATGTGAGTAGTCTGATTATTAGTTTCATTTTTCCATGTTCTAGTTCTCATATGTTGCATTTCTTGTGTGCCACTCTCTGCCATTAGAAATCATGGTCTGAGTGTGTATGAAAGACTCTAGGCAGGGTAGGAGTGTTAAATGGTGTGGCGGCATTCACTCTGTAGGAAAAAAAATTACTCCCCAATTAATTTTTACATAGCTTGTTATTTCTGAGTAGAAATTTGGAATTTAACTAGATTTTAATGCAATTAGGTAACCTCCACATAAAAACCAACACGTAAAAGATTGTAAATCTGGTTTTGCATTTGTATATGCTTTTTTGCATTTGTATTATGCTTTATGTATATGAACATTAGTCATATGGCTGGATGGAGGATCACAGCCTACAACTGCAAAAATAATCCTACTTTACATAAAACTAAAATCACACCCTAGTTACTGTGTTGTAATATGTTCTTTTTAAGAAAGAGGGGTGAAACAATTATCGGAAGTTTGTAAAAACTCCTGGTTTTAACACATCTCTCTGAAGAGATTATGAGAAAGCTGAAATGATACTAAAGCTAACCTATGCAATAGTGTTATTATGCCCCAGCAGATACTATTCCTAGAGAATTAACTGAGTAAACTAAATATAATTTACCTGCATTTGCTATATTAAATGAAATTTACTATGCAGATCACAAAAATCAAACTGCTAGCTTAGTACTGGGAAAAAATTATTCTGCACAGCAAGAGGGACTCAGATGTATAAAATGAGGGGCAGTTGAGAAGTCCCATTTATATCAAAAGCTGACATACACAGACAACTTAAAACACTCCTCCTTTCTAATTCTGGTGACGGAGTGTTACAATCTGGTTTAAACTCAGAAGAGCAAAGAAAAACTAAGTCTCTGTGCATAAACCGGATGGAACTTTGAGAACGGTTCAAAATATTCCCAAAAACAAGATTAAAACCAAACGAGGTTAGATGTTGGTGCCAAAAAATTGATGTATTTTATTCAAGAGTAAAAGAGGCAAAGAGAAGGAAAGAGAAAAGAAAGAAAGAAAGACATAGAGAAAGAAGTATGCGTGGGGAATGCGGGGACAGGGAGAGGTGACAGGCGTTAGGTAAGCCTATCACCCATCCGAGGGTCCCAACGATGTCTCGTTGCTCCCCTCCATCTGGTCTTCTTGCTGGTGAGGGTCCCCCACTGCCATGCCACACGGCCACACACCACCACATGCCAAGGAGTAAAGAATCCTGTGGAGTAATATATACTTTGGGCAGGTGGGAATGCCCATGTGTCTCCCTTGCAGAGGCCAGCTTGACACACCGTCCCTTGCAACACTGAGGGTCTGTTGTATCATCTCTGGTGCTCTGGTGCAGGGTCTGAGGACCCCTTTGGGGGGCCCTTTGATGGGCCATGACACCCCCTCTGCTGTGGNGAGCAGTGTAACGCCTCAGTCAGGGCCCCATTCAGGGTGCGGTAGTCTTCTTTGAAGCTTTTGCAATACAGTTTTAAAAGTCCTTCATGAAAAAGTTTAAGTCATAAACTGTAATATTTCAGTCTCTGACGGGGAGGTTGTGTGGTGCACACACTACGCCTAATATAAAAAACATACTACTGTGGCGCTGCTGGGGTTGCCTGGGACCTCACAGCGTCCAGCTGCAGGTGTCCTTGGCTTCCCTGCCTTACTGCAGCAAGTGGAAATTGCTGGCTCCTGCACAAAGAGCTAACCTCAAGCAGGGATGTTAAAGAAGCGCCGGCCGAGGTACAGGATGAGTGAGGGGTCTTCTGTGTGGCTTCCAATCCTTTATTGCAGGTGAAGGGTCCAAGGACAAAAGATGAGGAATAAGGGGGTACATGAGTTTATATACAGGGATGGAGCAAGCGGGAGCAAAGGGAAATAACCAAGGGGGTTCAGCTAGCTGGGAGGGAACAAAGAGGGAACAGCCAACAGGGATAATTCAGGGGAGGGTTCTATGGAAACAATCCAGTGGGGCATCGAATAAAACCGAACTTTCCAGAACAAATGCATAAACAATTAGGGGAAATACATAAGCATGAACTTATACATAAAACTGGGTTGAGAATTCCTGAGCCAATGACACAACAATATGCAAACTGGGCTCCACTGGGAACCTGGGAACTTGCTGTAGCTAAGGGATGAGAATTAGACCTCGGTGTCTTGGACGTCTGCCCGAATGAATGGTCAGTCCTCCGAATGACCGGCCCCTGTGGCCACGGCCATATGCACTGCAACACTACTGTTTAATCAACTGAGTCATGCACAAATTACTCGAGAACCTCAGGGAATGAAAACCAGAATAAATAGAATGGGTGTATTTGACACAAATATTGTCTTCATAAGCAGCAGATTCACTAGTTACTAGCTTATGGATATGGTTTTTGTGATACTCATATATGGTATTATTATCAAAATAGGATTTTCAATATAAGTAAAACCAGACATCTGGTTCACCTAGGTCTTCTAGTTAGGTTTGAAATGCAACATAACCTAGGATCATGCATGTGTAGGTACCAAGTCAACAAAGGTACACAGTTACACTAGTTAGAAGGAGTATCAGAATTTTGCACATTTGCATGAGTATCTTTTTCTGCTTAACAGGAATAAAATGAGATATTACAGCAAACACTAAAACCCTGATAAGAGAGTCCTCACATAATGGAGAATAAAACTGTTTTGGGAATATTTTTTTAAGTCTGTCATGTTTGGAATGCTTCTGAACCTTGTGAGATGAAGGCTGCTTTTTTTCTCTCTCATAAAGAGAGCACAGCTTCTCCTGGTTTGATTTTCCAGAAATTATTTTAATTTCATTCTTACAGGGATTATGAATAGTTGGTTTATGAAATCTGTATCAGTGAAATGCCATCTCATCACTAATTTTAGAAATTATTGTTTCTGATTTGATGAAGAAAGAAGGGTGCCATTTGCCTTGTCTGACATACTCATTTGATAGGACAAAAGGACCTGTTTGAACCCCTTTAGGCGTCAACATGAATGTTATTTCAAGCACTGGATAAATTTTGTGAAAGTTCTTGCTCTAAGTTGGAAGGAAATATTAAGAAGCAAAGCACTGCCTGCAGCGTATAGAAAAGTGTTTATGTGTAAATGTGTAGCTGATTATGCCATAATTTCATGGCTGCTCAGGCATTAATCTCATGACTTTCCTCACAGACAACATCTTCAGCTGTTTGTCCTTTCTTTTATCTTATAGGATAGGCTTTGTCATGAGAAAGTCTAGAGAGATCAAATGAGGAACAAGTACTGATTTGGACATAACTGCTATCTTATACTGTAATGAAGCACACCAAACACATTCCTAACTTGGAAACAAAATGCCACTTCAGACATAGACAACAGGACACAGTTTTTACAAACTGTAAAAAGTTCCATTGGACAGTGACAAAATAATGATATTCATCACTGCAATTGCATATTTCATGCAAAAAAAAAAAAAAAGTCACATTTCAAAGGGTATAAACTTTAAAAAAATGGAAACACTATTAGCAACTGCAATTAGCCTTTGAGAAAGAGCAATGCCTCTGAGAACAAAAGAAGCCACAGAAATTGCTTTTGTTTACATGTTTATTGAAAAACTCAATCCTCGATGAAATCTCTAATCCCTACCTCTTCTAACTCTGTGGGAGTTCCTTAACTGACACTTTTATGTCATGGCCCATATACAAGGTTTATATCCCAATTACTCAAGGAGAAAGGATTGGAAGCATCTTGAATAATGAATGAATCCTTTCAATTCCTTGTATTTCTATGCCTTTAAATTAATCCAATCGGTATGGACCTGTTAGTCTATACGTAATTTTGTGTTTCTGTTTTTACTCTTAAGGTAGAAAAAATTCCCAAATATGCTCTGCAAATAGCCCAGTTAGTTACTTCCCATCAACGCGTAACTCCATTAGCTCTTACTTGTTCATTTTTTTATCTATCTTCTTCTCATGTACAGGTAAAAGAAAACCTTTTTTTTTTGTTTTAATCCAAAGTTCATACGCAGCTTGATTACTTGACATTCACCAGAGACAGAACTTTTTCTTACATGGTAATGTTTATCCATACACTTAAATGTTTGTCTGAAGGAACCTGCTCAAATGGATTCCTTGTGCCTTTGGGCTGATAATCGATAGAAGTTAAGAACATTTTGAATTACTGAAGCAAATGTTGGAAAAAAACTGTAGGGGCTAAAACACATGTTTAAGTAATTTCTTGAAATAAGCCATGGGAAATGGGGTTCATAGGTGACCCCTTAGTAATAGGATCAATTATTTTTAATTACAATTTAAAATAGGACTAATGAGGTGATTGTAAAAGCTCTTCCTAGAATCATTATAACCAAAGGGAGAAAAGAGAGGAAAGAGGAAGTAGCCATGATAATTAAATGTCAATGTTACGCCCTGAGAAAACTCTTACTGAGTTCATCCTCTGGAATTCATTGCTTTTGTCTGGCAGAGGCTTCCCAATTTCTAAACTAATTCTTACCAATACTCAGATTTGCAATTCTGATTTAATTACTTTTTCCCAATTGTAAAGTATAGCAATGGATCACATAATAAAAGGCCTCTTTTGAAGGATGTGAAGCCAATTAGGTAGTTGGATCACATAACCTGGGATGATCCACAGGAGAAAATGTAAAATACTAGGGTATCTATTTATTCTTAGCCAAATTTTGTTCTATAAACAAGAGAAGTTACTTCACCTTTCTGCATTTTTTTTTTCTTTTTAGGATCCCATAAGTATTTAATTTCTATTGCATTTTTGGGGGCAGAAACAGCATTCTAGGTCAAGTTCATACTCTGTGAAACACAGCAAGATTTGTCCTAGGTGAGTCCAACACATGTATAAAAACAATAAAAAAATCTGTCCCAGACTGAGCTAAGTGTAAGAAGATGTAGTGTTTGAATATTCAGTCCCAAAGTATCTATATATGATGTAGGTAGAATGTGCACATGTCCCTCAATTTGTTGTAGAATTTATTTGCTGCAATAGTGATAGAATCCGATGAATTAGTCTTTGTGTTGGTTTGTGTTTTAACGTTGCCAGGTTATTCACTTTGGTTTATCATTGTGTATATGGGGGGTATATGGAGGTTGCTGTCTGTCTGCCTGAGACCCCTTCAGGTTTTTAGTATTGTATATGTTTCCTCTCAGGGTTAAAAATCAGCATCTCACATGTCGTGATTGCCCATGTGTTGCCTTTATGTGAATCTTAGATAGGTATGTTTCTGGGTTTTTTAAACACATCCTGGTTTATAGTCTCGTACAATTATAACTGTCACTGAACTTTAAATGAAAATTGTCCCATGCCCATGCAGTATACTGATTGAATAAAAATAAGTAATTATTGTATATCAATTTAATGAATGCTAGACATTAGTTCTCATTACGCATAGCTCTAAGTCACTCAAGGATATATAATGGTATTAAATTTATTAACACACTGATATTGTCAGCTTGAAAGCTACTCTGGATCTGTCACTGCACTCACTTCTGCCCCACTAGGTCCTTTTTATATCCAGTTTCTTCTCTAAGGTGACCGTTGATATTCCTTTGTTTTCCACAATTAGCCTGAGAATTTAATTATTTAGAAAACTTGCTTAATTACCATTTTTTCCTTGCCTTCTCCATTCATTATGATAAACTACAATATAGCCTCCATTTATAGTCATGAGGAGACTGAAGCTGTGACAAATTTTAATGATTTATACGTGTCTGATGCGTGTCTTAATTAGATCAAATCAACCTTTGGAATATCTAAGTGAAGGAGAAAAGAATACCTATGCTCAAAGTTCTACATTCCTTCTCCCCATACAACACTTCACTAAACTGATATACAGCGCTGTTGCCTTTTTCCCAACCTGGAAATGAAACTTGAGATAATTTTAGTAAGGAGGTAATATAAAAGTGGATCTTTATTTGGAAGTTTCTAGGGGTATAATTAGGGAGAATGTCAACAAAAGCTTACCCTCCACAGGGGTGTATACAGTTTTATAAGTTTGGTAAATTAGCATAATTGACAGAAAAGCACCAATTAGGAGCACAAGTGGTGATACAATTTCCCCTCAGGTCAAGCCCCTTCTGAGTCTTCCCCTACCTCAGATGGGACTGTACTTTGTTGTCGCTGTTGTACCTGGGACGGTGAGAAAGGATACGATCAAGATCCAGAGAGAATGGCTTGTTTAATTAATTATAAATCGATTTTTATAACTTGGGTCGCCAGCATGGCATAAAGTCATCGGTTCTTTGACCCACCACCTCTCAGAATGATTGGTGGGGGCCATTTGAAAGTATTTTCTTCAGAATACTAAAACAACTCTGCTGAATAACAGCAGATGTGCGATAGAGAGTTAGTTAAAAAAAACCCGTAGCAGTGCTTTTCATAGCTTTTGTGAGAAACACAGTTCTCACAGAATGCTGCAGAAAACTGGAAAATTTCTCCGCTGAAGCTTTTCAGTGTCCACACTTTGTTGATGAAAATGTGTCTGAAGAGCTGTTTTTCGGCCTTGGTAGCCAGGGAGAACCAAGATAGTATAGCGGCTTTGGAATATGTTTTGTCTTTCTGCCTAGGGAAAGCGAATGGAAAACTACTGGGAAAACTAGCCACTAATACAGTAGGTTACAAATATATGTGTAAAGAATACAGAGAACATATAAAAGGAAAAAAGGTAAAAACGAAAATGGCATTAGCACCATGAAAGGTTAATCATGACCTTAGATGTACAGAATACTCTCCTATAAAATTGGCTGAGAATTTTAGGTGCAAATTTAAGTGTAAGTGATATATGTGGGATTGGAGAAAAAGACCTTTGATAAACCATCGCATTTATATGAAGGTAACTGATGGGCTTACTAAAACTAGATCTGTAGCTTATTTCTGGAGGAAGTGAAAGCAAAATAAGCAAGCAAGTAAATACCCAATACAGTAGTAGCTACTTAAAAGCCATCACAGAGGCTTGAAATAGGGATTCTTTAACGTCAGGCTATATTTTTCTCCATGTGATTCCTCCACAGGACAGGACGCAGCTTTCTTTGACCACCAGTTGTTCTGGGCTGGGTACATGAAAGGGATCTTCTTGAGCCCACTGACTGGTACTTAAGGAGTGAAGTGATAGCACTGAATGACGTGTCTAGACTGATGTATCATTCTGTAGTGTGCTTGACCATCAAGATTGGACATCTTGGTTGGAGCATAAGGTAGCTTCTTTTCGGGTTATGTGTTCACATAAGCCTCCTATGAAAACCACTGTGGGAAAGGACAAGAAGACATTTGTGTGTGCCTGTTTCACCACAGCATGGAGCCAAAACACAAATACCATTCATGTGTATAGAGGACTGGGAAAATGGAATCCGTGCTAGGTTTAATGCTTGGGGCTTAGTTTAAATGAAGCAGCACTAAGGTTTTGGAGGCCAGGTAGAATTTGCAAGGGATGCAGTTATGACTAAGTCAGACAATTATTATTTTACTATAGCTTAAGTTTTTAAAAGAAGGAAGCTGAAGTAGCTTTTGACGAAGAAAAGCACAATTCAGCTATTTCATAGGAAACTTATGACAAAATGTGCATCAACCAAGGAGTCGACACAGAGCTACAGGCTTACTCAAAAACAGTAATGTCACGACGGTATCGACAGAGTTTGTAGTAAGGGTGAAGGCAATACAGGCTGCAGATCGCTCATGTGATAGCAGTGATAGCAGTCATAGTAACATCTGGAGTACAGTGTGCTGCTTCTGATTGTGGTGCCTCTACACTGATTATGTGTTCATGGATTTTTGTCACTCCTTAATTTTATCTTCTAGACAGAAAGATTCCTTTCTTACTGTATTTACCTAAAAGACAAGTACTTAAAAAATATTTATCTAAAAAATATTTGTTGAGTGTGCTCTGCATATGCTGTTTTCTCTTTCCGAAACAAACTTTGAGAATTTTACCGTGCCTACAGTGAGAGGAAAAGAGAAAACGGCCTTAGGCTGAGACAGAGGAGTTTCAGATTAGATATGAGAAAAGTGTTTTCACTGTCAGGGTGGTCAGGCATTGGAATACGTTGCCCAGGGAAGAGGGGGAGTGACCATCCCTGGAGGTGTTTAAGAGGCTTCTGGATCTGGTGCTGGGTGATTTGGTTGAGTGGTTTAACAGTTACAGTGGCAGTGCTGGGTGTGTGGATCCAGCGTGGACTGGATAATCTTAAAGTTCTCTTCTAAACTTGATGATCCTTTGATTCTATGATTCTTTAATTATGGCTCTGGGATCAGAGCTTTTTCTTTTTTTTAACCCCCAAATATGCTAATATTCACATATTCTTGCCAGTCCATGCAGAAAACATTTTACACATCCGTGGTAGTTTTCTATTCTCATTTTCCCAGAAACTGAGCAGATGAAAAAAGCATCCGTCAGGCCATGAGATACACTATCCACTTCTAAAATACGATTTAGGTTGTGTATCAACCCCTATACAAACCTTGCTGGAGAGTTTTAGTATGAAAACCTTGATCTTTACGGTACAGCATTTATCACATTTTCAAAGTTAGCTCTCTGAAAATACAGGTGTATTGTTTTAGTCTATAATTTCTTCTCTTTCTCTCTTCTTGTTTTGGGTTTTTCATGAACTCTAGTGATATTCCAGCTTCAAGAGATTGTATATATCATGCTAGTCTATCATGCTAGAAGATCCCCATTTATTCTGAAGTAGTTCATTGAAAGTATTTGTGTGAAGACATTCTTTTCCTTGTATGTGCATACCCTGTACATTATTAAATATACTCCATTAAATAATTCTCCATAAGTGATGGAACTTCAATAGAAGCATTTAATTTTGGTTAAGTAAAGAAGATGAATTTATATTCTGCCAACACCACACTAAAACAAAAAAGATAAAAATTAGTAAAGGAGATGCAGTTCAATTTTACTTAATTTAATAACAAGGTCTCCAACTCTTTCTATCACCACTGTATGAGGATGAAGCTGTAGTTGGTTGTTGCAGTGTGCCATGGCCAATATCACGGCCATGAAGAACAAGTGGATCAGAGAGCGTAATGGTTTGATGCCCACACAGCCCAAGAACCCTACGGTTAGGGTGACTTCCCAGAGGGCTGTGGAGGGTACGCAGATCATACCCCCATAATTGGCCACTGCCATCTCCTCCCCTTCTCCCCTATATTTGGTTTCCCCTCTAGAAAGTTCTGTGTTCCTTGACTCCCCATTGGCCCATGTTAACTCTCCCTGACTACCCCTGTCCTTATTGGCTGAGCACCCTTTTCCTCGCCTCTGTAACGCCTCCTTGCTGCAGTATCACTGGTTGTTGTATGCCTTCCTCTTCCGTTCTGTAGGGGTATAAAACCCCATGTCAGTGCTGTTTTTTCGGTTCTTCGTGTCTGTCCTTGGATTTCTGTTAGACCCCCGCTCTCAATAAACCCTCTTCCTTCACCAAGACGTCCCTCTGCCTCGTCCCTGCCTCCTTCATGCACCCTTACCATTGGTGGGCAAGGCGAACCCGAGCTGGGACTTCACCTGCCCTCCTGTGCAGCGATGTGCCTCTGTCTCTCGCTCCGGTGCGGGTGTATGCCTGGTGCTGGTGGTCCCCGCTAGCCAGCAGAGAGCACCGTGGCACTTGGTTTTGCATCATTCCTATTAACTGTGAGAGACCTAAACAACAAAAACAACAACGACAACCAAACAACGGTAATTCAGTTAGCGCATTTGCATTATTATTTTGGTGTAAAAGTTTCTTAAATTAACAGAGAGCATATGAAACACTTCAAAATGTACACCTGGTGTACATGAATATACACAAAAGTTGTTAGAGGTTTTTTTGCATATGTTAGGTAAAGAAGTAATGATTTACTCTAGCCACTGGAAACCACAGCTCATTTGGCTCCCTTCTGCTGAGGGCAGGTTTAAAAATCTCCTTGACTGAAATTTACCTTTCTCCTTCACAGATTTTCACATAATCAACACATTCTATAACAGAAACCTTTAGTGAAATTAAATAGACTAGTGTTTTCTGGATTTGAAATAGATACAATCATGAATGATGGAAACATTGTCTAGTAGATTTCATAACACAAGGATCAAATTAAGTTATTAAATAATTTGGTTTGGCAGCATGTTTAGAGCTCCTTAAATACATCAGGTTTTTTATAATTAATAATTAATTTTTGGAACACACTGCCACAGGACACTCTGGAAGCCAAAAGTCTAATGCAATTCAAAATTAGATTAAATATTCTCATGGAATAAAAATCTGCCAGAGTCCAGGAAGTGGGAGAATATGAATGAACACCTAGACACATATTTTCAGAATCTGAGAACATGCCTTATGGAAACATGACTGTGCTCTCACAGCTACTGTCAAGAGCTTGATATTTTTGCTGGAAATCTTTGTTTGTATCAAAAATTGCGCTTTTTTTTTCTCCATAATAGAAAACACATAGCCCATATGGTCTTATTTAGGTACTTCCTATACAACTCCATACTGGCCATAACTTTGTATTTCTCATGTAATACACTATTAGATCTTATATTCTCCTTTCTAAAGTCTCAAGATCCAGATTACTGTTTATAGTATAGTTTCTAACCAATTGCTTATTCTAATTTCTTTTACCTATTGAAATTTTACAGGGGAATATTATAATTGAAATATCTTTATTATTTTAAATGATGAATTGATTTTAGATTACAGCAGGGATTGGTTTGTCTTTATTTTAGATGGAAAAAATTATTTTAAAAATAAAGTTAAAATCAAAGAAGAATAAAATGTCAGAGGATTTTTTTCATGTCTAGCACCTGTACTAAGCAGATATCCCTCATGGTCTTCCCAGATCTCCTTGACAGTTTCTGTCCCACCATGCTCCAAACCAGAAAATGTCAGAAAGGAGACACCTTCAAAGAAGCCAGTACCAGTGACCCAGAGACTTAATCACGTTGTTGAAGGTGTCCAGTAAACATTCATGACCAGGTGGTTAATGCACTCCCACCATGGAGCCATCTCTCTCTCACCGTCCTTTTCTCTGACCTCCAGCTCTCATATCCAGTCTCCTGCCCCATGGAGAAGCCCTGGACAGTCGAGCTGCTCCATCACACTAAGAACCACTCCATCGTCCTCTTCCTCCCTGCCCACTTATACTGAAAAGCTTTTACGCAACTACTGCTTTCCCTAGTTTTGCAAGCTGTCTGACCATCTCTCAATTTTTGCAACAGCTCCCCTGTCTCTATCTTCTGAGGGCCTTGCCTGAATTTTAAATCAGATCAGCAAACAAACACGGATTTCTTGGGCAGGTTTCAGCCTTCTTTTTTTTTTCTTTTAAGGCTACCAATGCAACATGAAATAACTTGGCAATTATACTGCTTGGAAAAACACAGGCATGGTCTAGTCAATAGCAATATGTATGTGTGTCTGCTTAACTGAAGGTTATTTCCTATGAGTATTTGCTGCAGGCATGTGGTTTCCTTTTCATTTCTGCTCCTACCTGCACCAGTAACATCCCGATGAGTAAATAAAGAGAGAAGATTTTTCAGTTCTTGCAAGAATTTTCTGTGGAGACCAGCAGGTTATAAAACAGTAGTATGTAAACAGCCGAGAGCATACACACAAGTTTTTCAAGCCTAATGGAATTACAAAATATCAGTTGTTTGCAAAGGATGTTCTTGCTTTGCATGGGGCAACTTAGGTAGGAAAAAAATCACCCTGATATCTTTGTCAGCATGGTTTTTTAAGTCTATATAACTATATTAAAAACCTATCACATAGCTTCTCAGTGGAATCCAAACTAGAGATTTTAGCCTAGAAAAGGTAAAATGCAGGGAAGAGCAAGGAACAGCTGGCTGTTTTATACAGCTCAAGCAGTATCAAAACTATTTTAATAGTGTATAATATACTCTGCTGTTTTTCCATTTTCTTATTTACTTCATGACTCACCAGTAATATCAAGAACCTACATGAAGACTGAAGGGATGATTTCAGTTTGCAGGAAGGAAGAATTTTTAAGTACCACAGATTTTGCATGGTACAAAATGGTCTTAAAACCAGAGTAGCTGATTTGTTAGGGATTTAGTCTGTAGTACATATATATATAATTCTGTGATACTATTCTTATGGAAATTGAACATAAAAATGAAACAGGAAGTTTGAGAAGAAAAGAGATTTTAGGGATTGACCTACCCATGGGTTGTGACTTGTCAGCAGCGTGATCTCTCTCATGTACATGCATGACTATGTTTACAGTCTATGCCTCTGTTTTATGAACTGCTAGTCTCCACAGAAAATTCTATCTTCCTGAGTTAGATTTAGTTTCAATTCTAAGTCCTTTCCCCATTTTCCTCTGAACCTATATAGACATTTTACATCTATACCTTCATATGACAAGATGTTCTGTTGATCTATTGCTCATTATATGTTGAATGTGATTTTCTTTTGCTATTTCCACTATTTCCGTTGGTGGTTCCTGATTCCTACACCAGAAAAAAGAACATTAACAGTTGACTCATTTTTCTACTGTCTCCATAACTCTAGATTTTGTAGAATTATGTTTACAAAAGACCAAGCTTCCTAAGTTCAACAATTTTTTTTTTTAAATTGCTCTGTAAGTGATTTTTAGAATTCCATAGTATGGGCAGGTGTACACATAGACACATACTCAAGCATGGAAACATATTGTTCATGGGGATCATGTTCTTTCTTCCAGTGTTTTGAATAAGAAATAAACTACCATAAGGAAACGTCGTTCCATACCTACAAGTACTGTTTATTAAGCTACTGCTTATTAGTTGTTCTAAAAAGGCATTTAGAAACATTAGGAAATTATTTCCATTAATTTACATATGAAGAAAAGATCTTAAACTTTCTGATGTGCTCAGCATCTCGCTTCATACTAGTTCACAAGCAAGAAAAGTTAAAACAGAGCTGGAATTTATTGTCTGCTAAAACCCAAAAATTAAAATGTAGTTTTGCTTCTAAATGTGGCCTCCAGGTAGTTGTTTTGCCTTGTCTTGTCGGTGATTGAAACTCAGACTGAATCTGAATCTGGATCTGGTTCTTGGATCTGGATCTGGTTCCTGGATCTGAATCTCTTATTCAAAGGAAACAAGCTGGTTTTATACACTTCTTTAAGACACAGTATTTCCTTATATGGTAATTCTCACTACACAACCTATCCTGTGTGGCCACGTCAGCAAAGCACCTTCTAAATGTCCTTCTATGGGGTGATCACACCGTGTTCACCTGCCTGTCAGCTTCCCACACGCTGCTCTCTGTAGGGGCCAGCCGCGTGACACCTCCTCCCCCCAGGGTCTATGCCGCCATGTGGTCCTTTGTGCTGCCATGTGCTTATCTTTTCCCATGTTGTCTGTGTGACAAGAAATTTCCTTACCTACAAGAAAAGACAGAATAATTTTTAGAAAGAATGTAGCTGACATGAGAACAGTTCTAAGTTTTTGCATGTCTAGCTAGTGAGATGTTTTTGTATTGTCATATAAAATTGTAGAATATTAGCTTGGTTGTGATTATGTCTTCAATGTGTTCATCAGTATTTTAGTAAGTATTTCACAGATTAATGACCTCTTGAACGTGCTAAATCAATGCTAAAGTGGCTACATTGATAATCTATCTTAGTAAAAGTGTTACTTTCAAGTTATGGTGTAAGGGTGGTTGATAAATGGTGGTGTTTATCAAGGCAATTTTTACTTGTTTATCTAATATTTGCACACCTAGCTTCTACAGCTGAGACCTGTACCTATACCAGATATAAAGTTTGGAATGTAGATTATGTGTCTGACACCAGTTCTCCTATAGGAGCTAACTGACACTGCTGGACTTTCTGAATATCACACTGGCATTGGTTGTATGATCCAGTGTGATTAACTGACCGTAAAATCAGGATTTTGCATTTTCAGCCCGTTAGCCCTTAATTCTACTGCCCTTCTTTTTGCTGAGTAGTGCTTTAGTATTGCTGTCATTTAGTGGAATTGTTCTTATTGTGGTCATCAATTTAAACATTTTCAACTGGTCTATAGGCCAAGAATTAGTCACCATGACTATGGCAGAGTTTGTTCTAGTTATGCTAAACTCTACAGATACTGTTCACATGTGAGAAAATACGTGATAAAAGCTTTACTCTTAAAAGCTTCACCCAGTAATATCAGTGTATCTCTATTATTTCAGGTCATGATACACCAGACCTAACTGCAAGATTAAACTCAAAATATGGTAGTTCAAGACAATTTCTCCAATTACAGCAGCTGCAGTACTTCTCGACCCTGTTTGTAGACTTTTATTTTAAATTAATGCCTCAGAATTCTCCTGTACAAACGTAAGTTACGTTTCTGTGCACTCCAACAACATCACTATGTAAATAAATTCTACCAAAGGGATAGATGTTCACACTGAAATTTTCTTATTGATAGAATTTGTCAAATTAATAAATGTCCGCTGAAGATGTGATAAACTCTTGTAAAGTATGGGATATTCATTACTATAATGGCATGATATATATATATTTAGTTTATAAAGCTTAATTTATGATAGGCCTAAAAACTCATTAAAATGTAATTAATTTAATTTAACTTAATTAATTTACATTCATTTACAAAAAAATAAACAAGACAAATAGAGCTATGTCAGTAGTATTTTTATGGCAGCATAGTACGTGACATTGTAATCAACCTTGTACAAGAGTTTAGGTCCGAAAATTTGAAACATGATTTGGAAGTTAACTCTAGCAGCCTGAGTAAAAGATGAAAAAAAACCCCTTTTGGTCATGGCGTTAACTAAATTGAATTTTCACAGTCTTGTAGTTCTCTCAGATACTTAGTGAGTCTAATAATATTTCTTGTCATAGACCTATGACAAGAAATCTAACCATAGATTGTAGTTAAAATCAAATAACTATATAAAACAAATCAGCTTTTCTTTTTAACCTTTTTCTAACAAAGTTGCAATGCACAGCGTGTAAAAATAAATCTTAAATAATGAAAAGACCAAAAGCAAATAAAAAACAATTCCTCCTCTGACCACTTTTTAAAGCAAATTATATGATTTTTCATAATTGTGGATTAATTATTTCTAAATACTGCTGTCTGACATTTATATTACAAATTTTGTCTCTCTGATAATATCATCAGATGATCTGCCAGACTTTTTTCTTTGTCAGAGACATAGACTTATTAGTATTCTTTGTGTAAAGCACTACAGGATTCCCAATGCAGTATTCTGATAACAATTACTTATCTGGTTTCTTGGAGCTAAGGTATTTTATAGCTCAGAGAATGTACCCATCTACTGGAAAATCCATGTATATACAAACCTTTATATATATTTCTCATATGGTTATAGGAAGTACCGATGGTTCAAATAAATGAATTAATTGTCCTATTTATAACTAAATTGAAAAGCAAAATCAGGATGACCGTGAAATCATGGAATGGAAGAGACCTTAAAGGGGTCATCTAGTTGCCACCCTTAGGTTGCCACCCTTCCTAGCCCTGCTGTTGCATCGGCTGAAGCAGCAGCTGTTGTGGCCAGGGGGCCAAAGAGCCCAGGTACAGAGGGGGCCCGCTGGTGGACAGGCTCCAAAGTGTAACACTCCCCATTACCTCAGTGAGAAAGGCCGCCTCCATTGATCTTGGGACCCTATGGAGATTCGGTCTGTCTGACTGACCAGCAGCCAGACCCCTTGTATCCCTGAAGAGGATGTAATCCAGGCCCCACTCTACCCCCTCCTTATCCCCATTGGTTCTTGTATTACCCTGCCTCCCTGCTGTACCCCTTTATGAGTGTATATGGACTGGAAACACACCCCTTCTCACCTGAGACAGCATCGAGGTAACAATAAAGTCCGGTGCTCCAGGCAGGGGCCATCTCTGACTCATTCACTTCTAGTAGTGTCGCCTGAGCTAGCTGGCTCAGTGTGAGCGTGGCTGCGTGTATTCATCGCACGGGTGAGAGAGCTGACTTGCGAGGTGCCAAGAAGCATCGCCAGGGGTTCCTTAGCTAAAGGTTGCCCTTGGAACAAGCAGCAGCTCTCCATCAACACCCACATGGCGATACCCTGCCATGAGCAATTTTGCGACACACTGGATCAGGTTGCTCAGAGACCCGTCCAGCCAGGTCCCACTGCCAGGAATGGGGCATCCAAGACTTCTCTGAACAACTCATTGCAGTGCCTCACCACCTTCACAGTAAAGAATTTCTTCCTATCATCTAACCTAAGTACCTATTCTTTTGGTTTAAAACTATTCTTGTTTTCTTTTGACTAGATTTTACCTGCGTAAAAAGTTGCTCTCATTTTTTATAAGACCTTTTAGGTAAGGAAGTCTCCAGTAAGGTCTCTCTAGAAGCTTTTCTTCTCCTTACCCTAAACTCCAATACTGTCAGCATTTCTTAGCAGCAGAGGTGCTCAAGCCGTCTTTGAGGAGTTCCTCTGGACTCACACGAAGAAGTCCACATCCTTCTTGTGCTGGGAACCCCAGAGCTGGATGGGTTCCAGATGGGGTCTCACCAGAGTGGAACAGAGGGGCAGAATCCCCTCCCTTGACCTGCTGGCCACGCTGCTTTGGATGCAGCCCAGGACACGTTTGGCTTTCTGGGCTGTGAGTGCACATTTTTGTTTCAGGTCCAACTTTTCATCAATGAGAACTCCCAAGTGCTTTTCTGCATGACTGATCTCAACGTCTTCTTCTCCCAGTCTCTCTGGTATTGCCCTAACCCTGGAGGCAGTACCTTGGGCTTGCCCTTGTTGAACTTCATGAGATTCTTGTGGACCCCCTTCTCAAGCTTGTCCGTGTTTCCCCCAGATGGCATTCCTTCCTTCTCTTTTGTCCCCTGCATCTCTCAGCATTATGTCATCTGCAAATGATCCTACTGTCTGTGTAATTGATAAACATATTAGCTAGCACGAGTCCAAGATGGAGTCCTGAGGGACACCACTCATCACCTTGAGGGACACCTCTCATCAGCAGCCTCCCCCTGGATACAGAGCTATTGACCACAAATGGCTGGTTTTTTTTAATACAGGCTTCCTGTTTGAATCACCAAGGAAAAGGGAGTCTTAGGTATCACAGGTGATCTAACCATAGGACAATTTTTCTCATAGAGGATGTATAGATGAATGCAGGAGCAGACTGGGGTCAGAAGATCTGCAGTGCTTTAAATGAAAATATTTAAAAGTTAAAGATTCTGCCATGATTCATTACTAAACTAATATTTGCTGATCTCACTTCCTCTCTAGCTTAATTCCACTGGCGGAGTATTTGTACCATAATGCACTGGCACAGAGACTCCACAAACTAGCTGTTCTTTCACTGAAAACTAAACAAGCAGTATTTGCCTTGAGAAATGTGGCAGTTCACTTCATTTAGGAAAACCAGTTCTCAAGAAAGTATTTCCAAAGAAGGATATTTTTGTCTTTGAATTTCTGTGAAACAAATCAGTAAATTAAATGAGGAAAACAAAATTTTTTAAGAGTCTTCAAAAGGAAGAAATAGCTGTGATCATTTAAATCTAAATAGCAGAAGCAAGGACTGCCAGCAAATATAATCCATGTTCAAGCAGTGACTCTGCAAGCAGTGCATCAATGGTTTTTAGCCATTCAGAAACAGAAGAAAGCTAAATCCACTTCCCCAAAGGCTCATTAAAGTACATCTGTGCTCAGGGCAGTTCAGTAATTATGTGATAGGAATAACTTCTGTGATTATAATACATAATGGCCACCTACAAACTTTTGGCATTAGAGTAGTAGGAAAAGCACAGCCAAGGGGGAGAAACTGGATGTACTGAAAAAAAAATCTCCTTTAGGTTATAAAATTTTACTGGCCAGTAATCACTAGGATATGAAATCTAACTAGTGTGTGTTTGCTTTATTTTATTTCTAATATAATCAGCAATTACAGTTTTGTTTTACTCTTACTTTTTCTTTCTCACCCCTACCTATTTTCCATATCAGAATACGGCAGCTCAATCCCATTAATGTTCTGCATTCCTCTGAAGGATACACAAAAGATTATGTGATTTATTAAAAAAAAAATAAAAGCAAAGAAAACAAGCCTATGCAAATTATATTCAGTAGATACATTTACAATTGCTGTAATGGGAACTGCAAAATTTACTTGAACAGTGTAGATGATTTCTGTTTTATCTTGTTTTTTTTTCCTTGCACTTCTCATTTGATTTAGTAATTCAAGAGAGGAGGCAAACACAAATTGGTCCTAACCAGTTCATCAATTCTGTCTTTACTGCTAATCGCTCAATTACTGCATTTTGTAGGAATTACTTTCTAGTTTCAGGTCCACTGCTACCTCAGATTCTTACCGATTTCAGGGCTAGCAAAAAAGACTTCTGCTAACAAGTAATCTCTTTGCTCTAGATGTTATGGTACAATGTAGCTACATTTGAAAGTAATGAAGATTTTATGTTTGTATACTAGTCATATTTATTTTTGTGTAATACCCCAAGGAAAGCTTTTGTATCCGAGCATTCTCTGACAACAGAAATACTGCGTAGTGACACCCAGACAAACAGACATCAAACTCACCAGCACTTTTTTTTCTTTTAAAAATCACTGTCAGAAAGATCTGTTTTGCTACTGTATTTAGCAAAACCTGCTGTTGTAGGTTGGATCCTTACCCTACAGAACCTCACCCAACCTGCCATTCAAGTTAGAGAAGGCCCTCTGACCAGAGGGAGCCTTAACAATACCCCACATTGGTGAGCCTCAAAAGAGAAGAGTCCTTGCAGAGACTACTTAGTTAACAGTTGTCTTCTGCAGGTTTTACGTGCAAGGGATCAAGTAGTCTCAGAAGGTGAGATACTATGTTACTATGTATACTAGGGTATAATATTTTATACTGCTCTTCACCTAAATTTGTTGCTTTGAATGTCAGGGGATATAAAGCAAAACCAATTAAAGATAATGCAGTTTTTTACTATTTTATGCACTTTATTAGTGTTTAAAGACCTTTGCCAAAACTAGGTTATATGCTATGCAAATATATCAAGTTTGTCTATGCCTTAAAGAACTCATATTCTATAAAACGAAACCACAGCTGGTAAGCTCTATTAATCATATTTTAGAGCTGAGGAAGCTCAGATTAAAGAAAATAAAGCCCCAAAGTCACATGGAAAATTCTTAAACAGGCAGGAAGGAGATGTAGATCTGCATCTGAAAGAGCACTATAAAACACATCCTTCTCTGGTCAATCTTCAAGAAAGCCTGTTGTCAGAATTTCCTTCTACAAAACAAATAGTTTAATAATTAAATAGTTGGACATAAGACTCTTAAATTGAAATGAAAACATACATTGGAATATGGAAAGAGGTAATGACTGACATTTTGACTCCTTTGATGCTTTCTGGATGGAGTCACTGAAAGGCTAAATTGACACTGCTGTCTATAACATCCTTCCATATTGTTGTTCCTGTTCCTAAGTCGTGCTGAGTTCTCCAGCCCTGACCTAACCTGAAAATCAGCCTCCAAATAGAAGTGCATACCTAAACATCAACAGCAAGTTAGTCTTCATTGGGTCTTTTACTATTTACCCTTGCAAAAGTCTCTGCTTTTTATTGCAACATATTTGAGTCAAAGTGCAGCTACAAAGCAAACACAGTAACAGGCCGAATTATGGATTGTGTTCAGAAGAATGTGGTTCAGCTTATTTTCTAGCTTGAAATATTAAACTATATGCAAAGTAAATACTGCATGGAAGCATGTATTTACATAAATATACACATAACAAGCTAAGGAAACAGAGAGTCTGTTTGGCAACAATTAGAAACCAAGTACAATGTAGCTTGGTTAAAGGTGGTGCAGTACATGGAAGCTAAGTGTGAGTGCAATTAAATTTGGGTATATAAAGTGCCATGTCCTCACAGATTTTCTTCATCTGACTTCCACTGCTCTCAGTGAGGCTGAAGTGTAATTGCCTTCTTCTAAAGCAAGCTGCATAGTACAGGAATGTGAAAGAGAAGCTTGTTTAATCAAAACAACATAAAATGTTGGTTTGCATCAAATACAGTCTCACTGAGAAAACAATGCAGTACACAGTTAAGTAATTTCCTACCTAAGATAGCAGTTAATTGTGCCATCCATTTTAATGGAGTTTAGATGTGTGACTAAAGAATAGTCATGTACTAAAGATTAGTTACATGCTTGAAAAAATCCTTTTCTGAGTTACACTGAAAGCAAATAACATTGGATGGGTTTCTTTCTGGTAAGCAGATGTAGATCCATTTAACTTTAGTTTAGTTTAAGAGATGAAATCAAGTGTGTAATTTCCTTCCTAACTGTAGTGATATGTTCATATTGAAATATTTAGGAGAAAATTTATCTGAATATCTTGAAAAAACCCAGAAAGATCAAAATTCAGTCATGAATTTTTAAATTAATTAATCCCAAAGATATCAAAGTCCTATTAGATAGCCATAAAATAAATTAGTAAAATATATAAAATAAATTAGTATGTGATCTATTTGATGACATAGCACATTGCAGCTAATAAAGAATCTGTTCTTTGTTTTAAATTCACACGGAAAGAAAAGAGGGAAGAAATCAATAGTTTAATAAAATAAATTCTATTTTTATTGAATCTTTTTATTTGTCTTCTTATTTTACTGTTTTTCTATAATTATTACCAAGAATGATGAACACATGTACTGGTTTTGGCTGGGATAGAATTAATTTTATTCACAGCAGCTGGTTTGGAGCTGTGTTTTGGATTTGTGCTGGAAACAGGGATGTTTTTGTTACTGAGCAGGGCTTACTCAGAGCCGAGGCCTTTACTGTTCCTCACCCCACCCCACTAGTGAGAGGGCTGGAAATGCACAAGGAATTGGGAGGAGACACGACAAGGACAGCTGACCCCAACTGACCCGAGAGATATCCTACACCACATGACATCATCCTCAGCATATAAATTTGGTGAAGGTTGGTGCAGGGCTGCTGCTTGGGGACTGCCTTGCCATTAGTCAGTTGGTGAGCAACTGTTTTCATTTACATCGCTTGTCTTTCTTGAGTTTTATTTCTGTCATTTTTAAAAATTAAATTACTGTTATTTTTATTATCACTACTACTATTATTATTATCATCCTCATTATTATGTTCTGTATCAGTTATTAAGCTGGTTTTATCTCAACTCATAAATTTTCGCACTTTCACCCTTTTGTTTCTCTTCCCACAAACTACTGGGAAGGAGTGAGAGAATGGCCACTTGTGGATTAGCTGCTGGCTGGAGTTAAACAACGATACCACACCAAGAATATTAAAGAAAGAGATGTATTATATGAAAACCAAATAGGAAGGGTTGTTTTTTTAAAAAAGGCCTCTATAACCAGAGTAAACTTCTTACTAAGGTGGTAGTAAAGTGACAGAAGGGTTCAGGAGGTTTTTTTTTTGTTACAATTCTGAAATAATTTCCTGTTATTTATTGTTACTGTTTTAAAAAATGTGTAAGACCTGTGCATAATGTTGAAAACAAAAGAATTGTGGAAATTTAAAGTCTGTCTTTTTTTAATTTCTTGTCCAAAGCTGTTACAGCTGAGCCAAGCAGTTAAATATTTTTATATTTTATTGTATGATACAAATATAGAGTGGAAAATAAATCCTCCCAGTAAAGGGGGTCTCAGCATCTGTGGAACTAGAAGAAGGAGGAGAATAACAAATTCCAAATTTGAGTAAAAAGAAGATGTTGAATAGCAATTTCTTCTTGTAGGTGCTCCCAGCATGTTACACCACAACAGAAAGTTTTGAAATTTAAATAAATAAATAAAGGAAGCAAACTTGTTTTCAAACAACACCACAGTGGGGAAGCAATTACGTTAAATAGTAACTGTGGGTTCCAGACGAAGATGCATAGGAATAATCACTGTTTCCTGTGCAACTGATATGGATCACAGGCAGCAAGCAGATAGAGCTAAAGATGTGAGTCACTTGAAAATGCCACATAGAGCAGGCTGTACCCTCACAGACCCAGTTGTTATAAGAGAGTTTATTCACCTATTAGAGTAGCTAAATATTCCTTGAATTTAAAGCATTTTAGCCTTGAGTGTTATAGTCCACTCAATAAATCTGTACACACACTTTCTTTCTCTATTGTTAGATATAAGACAAGTCCCATGTCATGATACCATGAAACTAGAGAATGGAAAATAATATTCTTAGACAAGAACAAAGTTATAGAATTAAGACTTTACATATATAAAATCTGCAGATTTTATCAAGTAATTTATGGAAAGTGTTAAGAATCTGAGATATATAATTTAATTATAAAATATACTTTGCTTAGAAGCTGATAATGAGCAGTAGACTGTTTTTGACAATGACCTAAACCCATATGAAGCTGGCAAAACTCCATGATGTTATTACTACTTCTGTTGTAGCAGATTTTCTGATGTTTCTTATGTACTAATTACCATTATTGACACTAATGGATTGGTTTGTTTTAAACACACATAAATAAGTGGGCACGGAAAGGAGTGGGGAGTTTATTTTTGCTTTCACATATATTTAGTGTGCAGTGCAGTCCTGGATAATCAGAGATTCAGAATCCAAGTAGGTATCCAGTGGATATATCCCTCAGAGCAACTCATTGCAGCAGTGATAACCAACCTAGCTAGTGTAAAAGTATCCTAATAATGGGTGCATAAACTACACATTGAGTTCTTGTAGACAAACCTAATTCCTTCATATTTATATTTATGTAGATATAGGAAGCAAAAAATTTTTAAAGTGTATAATTCATGGCAACAAAATCTCTCAAAGAGGAATACAATCAAATCAGAATATATTATTTATTATCTTCTTTTAAGTCTGCATCTTATGTAGAAACAGTTCAAGAGTCACTGAATAAAAATTCAATGGAAAGATTCGGCATCAATTTGAAAGCTGTAACATTGCGTTTCCCAACTGAAATATGCGAAGCACGAGGCTATGGATTGACATCATAAGGATGAATTGCTTATATATTAGAGAACTCACATAAAGAATTATGTTCTTTTCACTTACATTTAGTGCTAGATGAAAAGGTCGCAACTGATGATGGCAGTGTCCATAAAATGTTATAGTCCAAGGTTTTCTTGTTCATCCATTCTCACATCTTCAGGATGGTATTCTCTGCACAGCTGCAGCTGGCTGTATGTATATCCTTGCCATAAAATGTCAGGAGATACATGATCAGTTCAGCCTGAGTCATGAGTTGACAGTATTCTGCCGTTACAAAGCAGACATAAATGCCTCTTTTCTTGCCTGTTTATATCCTAAAAGCTGATCAGTCTACCTGGAGGAAACCAACAGTTTTGTTTTCAGCTGTAGAAGTGCTTTATAGAAAAGATGGGCTAAAAGTAAGAATTGTTACTTTAACATAATAAATTGATAATTAGTAAGTGATTTTACTTCTTTTAGAAAGTCTTTATATATAGTATCTTACTTTCTGTATACTGGATGGTTTGAGCTGTTTTTTTTTGTTTTTGTTGTTCTCACCAATGTTTTGCAAACTTGATTTAACATTAGAGTTTCAGACAAATTTTTGTTAGTCCCTTTTACACACATTTTTGCCTTTGGTCCAGATGCCTAGTGATGTAAATATAGTCAATCCCAGCTCATAAAGCCATGTGGATTTACATCGGCTAAATAGAAAGAAGCTTATCATGAAATATACCAAAACTGCACAGGATGGAATATTCAAACATGTGAACACCTTTAGTGTGCCTTCAGACACTACTGCATGGCCACTGAGAGGCAATGGTAGACTCTGTTCACTTAGATTCTTCTCATGCCATGAAGTAAAATGCATTAATTTGATGGAGATTCCTGGTGTTCCTTGAAATTGTAGCATTTAACAGCGTGGATGTTTTCTGTACTGCAGCACACCTAAATATGGCAATTTCTTTCCACAAAGTAATTCATCATTTCTATTTGCTTGAATGAACTTCACAGGTTAAACTTATGCATAAAAGGGGATTAGAGTCAGGTCACTGAACCCATTGTCCATCTCATCCTTCTTTAAGTAGTCTTTTCTGTGAATTAGGGTCAGATGGATCATGCAGGAGGTCGATGGCGCATTCCCAGATTCTGGAGCATGATGTGTGTTGGAACCTGAACTGACATAATATTTAATGATAAAACATGTTAATTTGCAGCATCCAAGTAGAGTACTCCTTCTGTGTTAGGTTAACACTCTGCCTCCACTTTCAGTAGGAGACCCATCAGAATGATGGTGCTCTCTGGGATCCCTGGGAGTTTCTCTGTCCAGAATCTGAAGATCAGGGTGGTGCGTGCCCTCCGTCTGTTAGCTCTGTGGTCTGGCTGGAATCAAATGGCTTATGTTATCAAGCCATTTAGACAAGCACTTTGAAATCATCTGGCAAATACCTCCGTAAAAGAATAACTTTCACTGGATCTAAAATTTTCGAAAGAGAAGGATTCATGTTATCAGAAGAATTTAGAGATATTTCAAAAGAGCGGTAATGTGGATCTGAAGTTTGAAGTGTCATTTTTATTTTTATGTGATGTCATCAAGCTTTATACTCAGTTTCTAAACAAGTTAGCAATACTATTATTTATCATTTTACAACCACAAGTTTCACAACACTGTATAAAATTGGGTGAGTATCATGATCCTTGTTTTCCAGAAAGCTTGATTTATGTACTCAGAATCTGCAATTTTCTATTACTTATCTGTTAAAGAAAGGTATTACTCATGATAGTCAAAACTGAAACAAGTGAGAGTCCATGTAGAATGGGAGAAAAACAGTGAAAGATTTCAAAGTAAAACATAGTGAAACTGCTTCAAGAATTCCTAAATTTTGTGAGTCATTTTACTCAAATACAGAACATGTGAAATAATCCTGATAGGGAAGACAAGCTGTATAAATTCAACTTTACTTACAGGGAGAAAAAAAAAGAAATGAAGCTGACCAAAAGCCCTAAGGAAGTTACTATTGATTTATTTGATTGAAGTTCTGCAGTAGATGGTGTTCTTGGACTTTTATCTGCCAATTTGTCCTTGGTGGTCACTCTAGCCAATGCCCAGTGTCACAGGGTTTTCCAGGGGTTTTGTCCTGAATGTGAATGATTCAGCTCTCATTTATACCCCTGTAGTTTCAAACTCCTCAGCTGGTATAAAAGGCTTCTTAAAGAAAGCAGATTATATTAACCTATGCCGATATTAACCTAAAAACCTTATTTAGTGACTGAATATTAACTCATCCAAGGACTCCTCAGTATACTCTCCGTTTTGTACTTGGAAGACAAATTATATTTAGGCAGGACATACAAGCATGATAAAATGTACATTTCTATGGCTGACTTGAAAATCAAAAGCCGTGAATCTGTAGCAAATGCTCCCTGTGAGAGTCATGTAGTTCTGTAGTTCTGGCTCCATGTTCTGTGACTGAAGATGCAACCATTCAGCCTCTCTTCTACAGGCACCTGAGGTTTTTTAATTATCACTTTCTCAGGGCTCAATTATGCTCATTTAATTCTCAATTTATGCTCTATTCATATTTCTGATTTCAAATTAAGCATTTTTGTTACTGAATATATGTATATTTATCAATCAGGGAGTCAGAAATTATGAACACCACACTTGGTGATCATGTTTACACATCATTAATCATAATCATAGCATACACAAAACTGTCCTTAGCACTGATATCTTAAATCAGCTGTTTACATGCAGTTCCATGGAGCTAGTCCATGTAGTCAGGGCTGATGTCTGTGTTCCTGGTGGTCTCAGTCACAGAGATCAGGTTTATCAGCAATCCTGGCTAGCTGGGTCCCAGACAAGTGGAGGTTGGCCAGTGTGATGTGCAACTACAGGAAGGGTCTCAAGGAGGATCTGGGGAATTACAGGCCTGTCAGCCTGACCTTGGTGCCTGGAAACATCATGAAACACATCATCTTGAGTA
Source organism: Rhagologus leucostigma (assembly GCA_013397725.1). Taxonomy (NCBI): domain Eukaryota; kingdom Metazoa; phylum Chordata; class Aves; order Passeriformes; genus Rhagologus; species Rhagologus leucostigma. The sequence goes on from VZTD01003022.1 coordinate 158,948, forward strand.
CCATCATGGGGCACATAGAGGACAACCAAGGGTTTAGTTTGGGATTAGGAAAGGCAGCTCCTGTCTCACCAACTTAATCTCTTATGGCCAGGTGACCCACCTAGTGGAAGAAGGCAAGGCTGTGGATGTTGTCCACCTGTACTTCAACAAAACCTTGGACACCTTCTCCCATGGCATTCTCCTGGAAAAACTGGCAGCCCACGGCTTGGAGAGGAGCACTCTTCTGGGTTAAAAACTGGCTGCACGACCAGGCTCAGAGAGTGGAGGTGAATGGTGTTGCATCCAGCGGGGGGCTGGTCACTGGTGGATCTCCAGAGATCAGGACTGGGACCAGTCCTGTTTAATGTCTTTTTCAGTGATCTCGATGAAGGGATTGCGTTCACCACCTGTAGGTTCATGGATGACACCAAGTTGAGCGGGAGTGTGAATCTGCTGGAGGGTGGGAAGGCTCTGCAGAAGGTTCTTGACAGGCTGCATCAGTGGGCTAAAATTCAACAAAGCCGAGGGCTGGGTCCTATGCTTTGGTCACAAAAACCCCATGCAGAGCTGCAGGCTGGGGGCAGAGTGTTTGGGAGGCTACCCAGCAGAAAAGCACCTGGGGAAGCTGGTCCATCAGTGCCTGAACATGAGCCAGCAGTGTGCCCAGGTGGCCAATAAGGCCAATGGCATCCTGGCCTGTATCAGCAATAATGTGGCCAGCAGGACCACGGCAGTGATTGTTCCCCTGTACTTGGCACTGGTGAGGCCATACCTTGAGTTCTGCATTCAGTTCTGGGCTTCTCATGACAAGAAACACATTTAGGTGCTGGAGCAAGTCTAGAGAAGGGCAGAGGAGCTGGTGAAGGGTCTAGAGGGTAATTCCTGTGAGGGAGCTAAGGAAGCATCAGTTTAGGCTAGAGAAAAGGAGGCTTGGGGGAGACCTTGGCACACTCTGTAACTCCCTGAAAGGAGGTTGTAGCCACGTAGGGGTCAATCTCTTCTCCCAGTCAGCTAAAGACAGGAGGAGAGGACACAGCCCCAGGTTGCACCAGGGGGTCTGGTTTTCTCTTGACCTGCTTATCTTAGTTTTGTTTATTCCTTGTTTGTGTGTGTCTTCCCTCTTTGCAGTTACTTGTCCTTATTTTGCTTTTCTTTGTCTTGTAAAGTCTGCTGTTTAGCCTGTTTCTTATCACTGCTTCACTACAACTATACAAGTTATTTGACCTCTCAGTGGTGGAAGTGCTCTCTTAAGTAAACACATGGTGTTTTTACAGGGTATTTTACTATGCTGCTTCAGTGTACATATTGCTGTTTGTTGCACTACTATAGTACAATTACACTTGCTTTCAAAGCAAGTGTATTGACAATGGTGAGAATGTACTTAGAGTTTTTAAGTTTCACAGGCCACATTTTTGTTGCCATGTGAATGGCACAAAATCATATTGTTCATGATTACCAAAAAAAAAAAATGGCATTTATGAGTGCCGTCTCAATTTCTGCATACATTAGGTCTTATTTTTCTTTTTTTTTCTGCTGAACAATAAAGATATTCTATCTAAGGTATCCAGAGTCTAGCCTTCCCTATTCTTTCTCCTGTAATTTTATCTCCACATTTTCATCTGCAGTAGAGATACAGAAAATTAGTGTAGCAAATAATATTCCATTCCCACCCCCAATGCTGTTTTGCCCAGATAATCCTATATGTTCACCCCTTTTGCCCCTGAAGAACCACATGGCATGCTTAAGGAGATTTAAAAAATGTTCATCTGTTCCTCCAGAGTTCCTTTGAAGGTTGTTACTGCTTGCTGTGAAAGAGTTTGAATGAAAATGTGTTCTTGATGAATTCCATCCATTTTGGCCTAAATTCTTAGGGTCAACATCAGCAGTAGATGTTGCCATCCCAGTGAATACTTGATGCCCAAGTAATCACCTCTTACTTTTCACTGGAAAAACTAAAACATCCCTGTAAACCACATCTATGTTGTTGTATCACTGATTTTTTTCTGTACATTTGTAACAGAAGAGACTGACATCGCACAGTGTTTGATCTCTGCTCTATGTGTCTTTGCAAACTGGTTTCTGATGCTTTGAAGGGAGCTACTGTACAAAATAATCCTGAAGTTCATGTTCATCTTAAGATTTAAAGTTCAGTTCAGCAAATATCTCAAAGAAAGCTTGTGTAAGTGAAAATGTTATTTTTATTTGGATAATTATCAAACTGTTGTGTCTGGTCATCCTTATCCTATATGATTCTTTCATCTCAAATGTCTATTTGTTAGTGGTCAACCACATAAGATCTTATTACATTGTGTTGCAGGACTCATGCAATGACTTGAATAAGTCTCAGTCTGAAGACATGTTATAAATAATAATTCTGAGGAAGATAATTTTACAAAATGTATATACATCTAGAAGTATGTGTGGGGGTTAGGTAGAATCAAGAAAATAAGTGGGAGATCAAGTCTCATTTTTGTATCAAATTACCCTTGCAATATTTAATCAAGTGAATTTTGTTGGTAGGATGTAGAGGAGTGCATTCAGGTGGTTTAAATAAATCTCCAGTAGTCTTGTAATCACACAAAGTCCAAATCCAAAAAAAGGACAGACAAAGAGGATTAGAAACAATATTCTACACAGAAGAAGCTGACAAAATGGAGAGGGCAGATGTAAGATGTAATTCTTTATGCCCAGATGCACAGAAGCACAGGGGCAATAACGATGAGATGTTGCATAGTGAAATAACAGCAAGAGCAAGTTTAGCCAGTGCGGGAAGCCCTCCTGTAGCCATCGCTGCTTACATGCTTGAGTTCAAGTTTGAGGTTTTTCAAGGATTCAACATGGGGTCAAACAGAAAAAACATAGGTGACAGCACTTAAATGTCTTCAGTCCATTTCATTGCTTGCTCATTAGCTTCTCCTTTGGTGCATCACCTATTCTTTCTTTCTGGTAATAAAAATAATATGATATAAATAAATTAGAAACTAAAAACCAACTCCCTACTTAGAAACTCAAAGGAAACTATCAAAAGATAAAAGCTAAGAATTTGATTTCACATGAGGCTTTTTCTTATCCTGAAATATGAAATGGGTCTGGATTCACTGACAGTGAAATCAGTATAATCAATAAATAACATTTTATAGTGATGCAAAACCTTTAACACAGAAATAAGAATTATGAGAGTCAAACTGTAGAACCATACCTGAAGTATCCTTTATATCTGCTGACTGTTCACTGAGATGCACATCAGCAAGGAAAAATATTCTCCTTCAAACAGGATAAAGTTGTAAAAAAAATTAAACCTAAATATTCTCCTTCTCTCTCTCTCTCTCTTTCCCCTCTCTTCCTCCACCCCCACCCTCCTGCCCTAATTTAGACAGAGGGAGACCATCCAGTCTGAATTATTATGGAAACAGTGGCACACATAAAACATTTGGTGATATTTGCAGAAAATGCCTGTGACATTTTCAGCTTGTTAAAATCAATGAAACAAGGAAAAACATTGCCAAACTGGGAGAAAATGAGTCCTTGAAGAACTGAACTTCTAAAATGTGATATAACGTCTCTATTTGTCTGTGACAATATGCTAACAAGATAAAGCAATCTCCTTTGGGCTCTCACAAATAAGATGTGTGTTATAAGAAATTTACTGACCTGAAGATCAGGAAAGACCTATAGTTCATCCAGTCTCCTACCCGATGTTTCAGAGACTTTCAGTTTCCCTCAGTTACCCCTCTACTGACTCCATCACTTTTTTGTTCAAAGTGTAATTCTCTAAAAGGTTCCAGTTTGATCTGAATTTGCCAGAAATGGAGTTTGATATTTCCTTTGCTATTTTGTTTCCAAGGTTAATTGTCATTACTTTGAAAAAGTTGTTCTTCAATTCTAATTTGAATGAGTTACCTTTAAAGCGTTGTCTTTCTGGTGGATCAACGGCCCTTACAAGCCCTATATGTTCTTATTATGAGGATAGTTATTCTTTTTCTATCACTTACCAACAAGTTTTGTTGTAATATAAATGGACATTTAAAAGTGTTTCAACATACTGAGTGTTTTCAAGGCTTTTGCATCCCTTCTCTTTTTCAGTTTCTGTTAACATGCAGCTACCTGAATAACATTTCATTAAACAGAATGCCTTACTTGGAAGCGAGGTCTGTTCCTTGACTCTAGTATTCTTCTGCTTGTGGCACTTTTTGTCACAGCAGTTCATCTGAAGAACTGCTGTGCTGCATATGAAGTAGACCCTTGGACTATTTTCAGACTCACCATTTTCCGTATACTGTCTCCGCTTCTACACATTTTGCATACTGCACACTCAAATAACAGAAACTTTGCACATGTGTAAATATTTTTTTTTCACTAAGAGCTTATTAGCCAGACTTTACCTTCTCCTTGAAAGTCAGAACTTTATAATTATGAAAAATCTTTGTGCCCTATAATTTTTTTTCTTCTGCAAATTTATATTATCTTTTAAATAATTGATGAAAATTATTCAGGTATAGTATCAAATTCTATAGAAACTCATAGTTGGTGACCACCAGTCCTTGCTGATTTCCCCTATAATACCTATCTACCCTTCACACTGTGCAAAAGGCTTGCCTTACTGTCACTAACTTCATGGCAATGAACTGTTATCACAGTATTGTTTTTGCTATGCACAAGCCTGAAAAAGAGCTTGACGCAGAAAAAACTCTTACGAGACATCTAATAAACTTGTTGCAGCAAAATTTTGAAAAGCAAAATGCTAAAAGGAAGAATAATGAAATTCTTTCAAAAGCAGAGGAAAAAAGAGTTTCAACAAGTCTAATAGACATATTTCACATGTTTCCAGAAACTTCTTCGCATAGTGTATTCACTAAAGCTAGAAACATTTTGTGAATTTCACTATTCCAATTATCATTTTCAGGGATGTTCTAAATCTAGTCTGAAAATCATGCCGTTCATATTCTGCACTATGAGCATATATTCAGTCAGTTGTGGGGCCTTCAAATGCGTATTGGAAGTCAGATACTTCTTTGCTCATCCCATATAAAGTTAATTACAGTTTCCAACATAACACACCTTCTTTTTAGGACTGTTCTTAAATTTTGTCAACTTTTCAAACATTTCTGGAAAGTGCATTAATTGTAATTTTTCTTTTTCACTAATTAACATGGTGGGACAGTATATGGATTTTAAATTACCTTTGAAGGAATAAGTTCGCATCTCACCCCATATCCAGATATCAGATTCTTCAGTACTGTAGTACCATAGATGGAGAATTTCTGAGCTGTCCAATGAAGCTTGTCTCAATAGGACCATCTGTGATATTGATAATAATAGTAATATTTCATAATGCTGTATCAGAGCCTACATCTACAAAATAATGATTTCCAAGTATTAAAAAAAAGTTATTTTAACCTGACACCTTTTCTCTCTTACAGCCTTGCTTTCCCATTATTTCATTTGACAGAGTTTTGCTGCAAGCATTCTTTTTCAGCTTCTGAACCATTTTCCCATCAGTCTTTCTGTTACTACAGCCAGAGTCCCTAGTTGGTTTATTACACTCGGACACTGGAATCACTCTCATCTTAGTCTTTCACAATTTCTGCTGTTTAATCCAAATGCTTTTACTGTACCTCTTTTTCACGTTCTTTTGCCATTATTTTTAATTTTTTTTTTTATTTTGGTGATAATTTGGTAGATGGGAGCTCAGTTGAATGCCTTATGTATAAGAAGCTGTAGATTTCATCTCTTACTTTATCTCCAAGAGTGTTATTGTCCTCTACTTTGATTGTGTTCTTGCTAAAATAGAACTCACACAAATACTGTTATGGTTTTGGTATACCAAATATTTGGTACGCCACGACCAATATCTGTTTTGGGGTCTTTTTATTAATACTGGTTAACTTCCCCCCAGCCTTTAAGTATCATGTATTACCATATGAATAAGGTTTGTGAAGGAAAACAACTCCACAATGAAGACGTATGTTCACAGAATCATGTGCTCGTAAACATTAGTAAAATATCTCTCAGAAATAGGATGAGCTTAAACAAGTCTTTCACTTAAGAAAGGGACTCAATCCAGATGTTGTCCAAGTTTCTAACAGTGAAACAGACCAAAAAATCAACCTGAATTCTCAAACCAGAGATGGACATCCAGACATCCGTGAGTCCTGACTGCCTGTGAGCTGTGGCCTAAGCCTGTGTAGTCACCTTTGTACATTAATAACATCAATAAAATACCTGTCACCCTCAAGGCTTTGTTTTCAACTTCACAGCAGATTTGCAGTCATGGGTGCATCACAGCAGGAGCAGAGCTGATCTTCACCTCCTGTAAAATGGCATTGTCTGATACAGGAAGGAGCTCTGTCCAGTCTGTATCTCTTGGGGGTACAATATACTGGCAGGGAGGTTTGGGCCCTGCTTGTTTTTCAGTTTCAAAATAACTTACAGTAGTTTTATCATTTTGCTCCATATATTCTAAGCAATTAGTTTCTAAACCTTGGAATAATTTCTAGCATGTCTGGCAAGGCAGCTTCATGTTAGAGTAGCTGCAAGAGTGTTTATCACACTCCATTACACAGCTGACACACACCATTATTGCAAGTTTGGAAAGCCCACCCAACGTGTCTCTCTCTCTGTCTTTAGGAACAGAAATGAATTTGTAAGTTTAGTTTATAATTTCTATGCCTTTTTCCTTTCCCAAGCTTTGGGAAACACTGTGAGACAGAACTACACTAGTGCTACTTCTAAAATTGCTACAGAAATATAAGGATGCAGAAAAAAATGAGCTATTAATATTTAAAAACTGTATCAATGGAATTTTTACTAAAATATGAGGAACAAAATTCCATAAGAAAGCTGCTTCTGAAAGGCAGCAGTCTTTTGGAATGAGAAAGATTAGAAATGCTATTTTCCCTGTTTGATTTTTACTTCGTTATTTCCTTTCCTTACCCTCCTTGCACCCTATTATTCAAGGAGAAATCAGGAAGATGCAAGTTTATCATTAAGGTAACAGTAAACACAGAATTCTCAGTTCATTCTCTTGCATGTTCAACACCTCTTCCGATGAAGCATTGTGTGCTTGTCCTTGCACCAGAACAGGTTATCTTTTGCCTTAACTGTACCATCCTCCAGCAGATATCAATTAAGAAACACATCCATACTTTTCATGAGAAACAGATATTCTGAAGCTCAGCAGCTAATATATGCTCATTCTAAAACAATCTGTAACAACATTTATGGGTTTATCTAATGTTTTAGTATGTGATAAATAAATTTTTAATTAACAATAATGTAGAGAGGAGCCAATCAGACCAGATTTTCATATTTTCTTATATAATATTTTGTTGCTCTTTTGGAACAATTATGTTGTCACTCAAAGCTCAGGGTTGCCCGGTTTCAGTAATAACCTTAATAAACTAAATAAATAAGCTAACAATTTTGGAACAGAATTTGCAGAAGTTGATGGTAGGAGAAATGGATATTTTGGTGTTGGTATTTTTAGTGAGTTACTGAAAAATGTCCATTTTTACAGAAAGAAACATGATGCATGCAGCCCCCGAGAATTTAGATCACTGTGCAGATAACTTCTTCTAATAGTAAAAAGAAAGTCTTGAAAATGGGGAGAACAGGGAATTATGGGATGTTGTTATCAGACAGGGTGACTATGGCAGCTTTTGCGCATGTAGTAGATGTTCAACTTTTACATGACGTGTTTATGAATAAAGATCTTCATGTTTGAAAAAGGCACTAGTACTATCACAGTATTGTATGGCTCAGGTGAAACTGGCAATGGAGAGATTAGAGATTTATCTACATTCACCCAGTGTCTAGTGGCAGAAAACAGGATCGGTACTAAGAATGAGATGCCTTATAGTATGCAGTCACTTAAGTAAAACACTAAAAATATTGCTATTTTTGCAGACTTAACCATGGATTTTTGCTTCAGGTATACTGACAGAAGCTGAATTGAAACATGAAGTCAATGGGGGTTTAACGCTGAAGATCACTGGATAAAGTTCATTTTTTCAATATCAGCAAAATGTGCAGGTCTTTTATCAGGCTGCAGTCAATATTTGTCTGTCAGCCTGCCTTTTATGAAACAGACAGATTGTATAAGGATTTTTTTAAGAAGGTTTAACCCATAGCAAATTCAAATCCACTGATACATTTTGCAGAGGTGGTATACAGATTTTGTTAAAATTGAAGCATTTATGATAGACTGGGTAAATTGTCACTGGCAGGGGAAGGGCAAGCTCTTAGTATTTTCTTCTGAGGTGATTCAAAGGGACACCATCTAACTAACATTTAAGTGGATGTTTTACTTACACTATAAAGTCAGGAAAGGTAACCGTCAGTATTGATGCTTTGTCACTGTTACTAGTTTTTACCATGAAGGAGCACATTTGAGGTAGCTTCAATAAAGTCAAGACAAAAATTAGCCAGGAAAATATGTCACAGGTCAGATTAATGTTACTCCAATCTTCTTTCACATACGGCAACCAAGTGTAACTCTTTGTTTGCAACCAAAAGCAGAAAAATCAATACTGATATAATTCAGCTATGAAATTCTTCAAGATCAATGTACCAGTGTTTCTATTCAACATAAATGATATGATATATGTGATTTCCTTGTTAGTTCTGGGCACTCCTTTGCTTATTTCACCATGGAAAGAAACAGCAGATTCCAAAACAATCTGCTCATTTATTGGACCTTCCATCACTTTTACCCTCCTATAATACATGTTTACCTAAGTCCTTTGCACTGAACTTTTGGGAATGTATTCATCTGGTGATGCTTTTTTAGATGACATCTCATCTTATTCTACTCTTAAATGTTAAACTTCTTCAGTTTTACTAGATGCAGCATTTTTCCAAGTGTCTTTCCTTCCCTCTCTTCAATAAGAAGCGAATTACCTTCTTTCAACACCTCCCTCCTAATCCCAGACTGAACTGTTTCTTTCAGTTCTTCTATGTGTCTTTAACTTCCTAAATCTAGGCCTTCTATTTATTTATTTGTTTGTTTGTTTGTTTGTTTGTTTATTTATTTATTTATTTCTTTATTTATTTAGTTAGTTAGTTAGTTAAAATTCACTTTTGTCACTCCCTCAGTAGTTTGGAAAGAGCTGCTTGTCAAAGCTTGGTTTTAATTTGCTAATCCATCTTCTACTGTTTCAATAACAGCCTAATGGAAAATGTTGAACTGAATTCACTTAACTTGCTTGCCTGTGGGCTGGGCTGTCTAAATGGCCTTCATGCCCTGCCCAACCGTGCAACAAGCCTTGCAGGTTAGGAAGAATGTTGCTGCACAAATGAATCTGATTTTCACACTATGGAAATCTAGGAAAGTCCTAAGACTAGTTATTAACAATGCTGACAAGACAGAGGTTCTTCATAATTTTACCTTCTCTTCTTTTACCTCTCTGTCTTTATCAGCATACCTGTACCCCAGATGACAGGATAAAGAAGCTATGACAATGCATGTATGAACTCACCAGCAGTGGAGGAAGGGCTGCTCTTCAGCTTCTTGCAAGGGCTCTACCCACACAAAGCCACTGGTCTTCACAGGGTGTTAATAGAAGGGTTTGACAGTATTGCAACGACACTGTCTATAGCACTTGGAATGTCGTGGACGTCAGGGGACTAGCCTAGATTTCCTGATGACTAGAGGACAAATGTCACATCCATCTACAAAAAGGACACAAAAGGAAATTACAGACTCAGTTTTACTGCAGTCCCCAGGAAAGTTATGAAACGTGTCCTTCTAAAAACTATTATAAACAAAATCACAGGTGGTGATGTAGAAACACCAGCACATGTTTCCAAAGACGTGTTGTAGATCACCTTCTACAACAAGATAATGTCTTGCATGGACATGGGGAGAGTACTGGATGCTGTTTATCTGGACCCCAGCAAAGTGTCTGATGCACTTTCCCACAGTCTTCACTGGGCAAACTGTCAAATTACAGATCAGAGGTTTGGCCTACGAGATGGATGGTAAATTCATACATGATCTGGATGATGGAAATAAAAGCACCTTCAGGAAGTTTACTGATGACACTGAAGTGACTGGTGGGGTAGACACATCTGAAAGATGAGTTATCTAACAGATAGACCTGGACAAGTTGGAAGAGGGGGCTAACAAAAACTATGTGAAGTTTAACAAAGACAAGTGAAGAATCCTGAGGCTGAGAAAAAGAAGCGAAACAGCCCAGTACAAACTAGGAGCTATGTGGCTGGAAAGCAGTATTCCTGAGTAGGACATGGGCATCCTGGTGAACAGCCAGCTGAACATTAGTTAGCAGCATGCCACTATAACAACAAAGGCAAGTCAGATGCTCGCCTGCATCCAGAGGGACATTACTAGCAGAAATAGAGATGTATTCATCCCACTCTACTCAGTGCTCATCAGGCTGCATCTGGAGTACTGTCTCCAGTTCTGGTCCTCATAATTCATGAAAGACACAGACAGACTGTGGGTCCAAGGGGAGGCGATAAAGATAATCAAAAAGCTATAAAAACTATTCTATAAGGAAAGGCTGAAGAAGGTAGGTCTCTTCTCCCTAGAGTCCAGTAGAGGAAGCTCAGCACAGTAATCTAGTATGTAAGAGGCAGCTACAAAGAGATCAAAGGCTCCCTCCTCACAAGGAGCCATGTGGAGAAGACAAGACAGCTTGCCCTGGGAGAGGTTTCAACTCATGATAAGAAAGAAATTTTTTACGGTAAGAAAAATCATTCACTGAAAGAACCTTCCAAGGCACGTAACAGGTTCCCTACTACTGGATATTTGCAAGACGCAAATGGAAACTGTACTAGAGAATATTATCCATCCTTTCCTTGCCACAAAAGTTTGATCAGATGACCTTTTGAGATTGCTTCCAATTTGGCCTATTCTATGAATCACAGATCTATAACTGTACGAATTTAGACTGTTCCCTGAGCTAGAACCTTCATATTAGCTGCTTAAGGAGCATCAATAAATGAATGCAGCAGAAGCACAGTCAAATTCTAAGAACAGGAGCTGAAAAGTGGAAAGTATTGATGATGGGCTCTCTCTTGGAATGGTGCTCTTTAATAGCTTTATCAATGACATAGTTAGATTGAATCCACTCTCAGCAAATTTGCAGAGGACATGAAGTTGAGTGGTGCAGTTAATACAAGAGAAGGAAGGGATGCCATCGAGAGAGACCTGGACAAGCCACACGGACAAGTGGGTCCACAAGAACCTCATAAAGTTCAACAATGCCAAGTGCAAGTTGCTCATCCTGGGTTGGAACAATACCAGATATGAGTGCAGACTGCAAAAAGTCACTGAGAGGAGCCCTGCTGAGAAGGACTTGAGGATTCTCATGAATGAAAAGCTGGACATGAGCCAACACTGTGTGCTCACAGCCCAGAAAGCCAATTGTATCCTGGGCTGCATCCAAAGCAGCGTGGGCAGCAGGGGAGGGAGGGGATTCTGCCCCTCTGCTCTGCTCTGCTCTGCTCTGGTGAGACCCCACATGGAACACTGCATCCAGCTCTGGGGTCCCTGCACAGGAAGGACATGGACCTGTTCAAGAGGATCTATGATTTTATGACACTGTGCAAAATTCTTACTCATTTATGTGATAACATAATCACAGCCATAAAAAGAGGATACCAGAATTAGAGCTATGATCAGTGTGGTACTGTTTCTATCCAGGAATTTAGAGAAGTTGATAATGCTTTCTTAAAGCAATATATCCTGGAGCCTTGATGTTATATTTTAATATTTAGGAGGTAAAAATACCCCAAACATATAAGCAAACAAACAAGGCAAAATGAACAAACAACCCCACCACCCCCCCAAACCTTAAAACAATGAAAAAACCGAAGCCAGCTTAAAGTATAGGCTTGAAATTCATTAATTTCTATCCTATATGGACAAGGCAGCTGGTTGTACTAAGTGTAACTACTTACAAAACTCTGATAAAAAATACTGGAAAAATCAAGCTGAGGGTCTGACCTTCCATCTTACTTTAAAAATAGACTTTCCTATCAAATTCACCTTTCCATTTTCCTTTTTTTTTAATGTGTCACCTTGGTTTGAAAGTATTCATGGTTTGAAGCTTTTCACTGAGTACCTTACATTGCTTGCATTGCTGCTCAATTTATTTCACAGCTAAAATGTAATCATTCAGGTCACATTTTCATATACCACTCTTTTTTCTTTTTTTTTCTGTTTCACTGAAGCCTAATCTCAATATAATTAAAACAAATATGCATCCTTCTTATTTGTTCTGATGAGGTACAGGAACCTATGACATTCTTCTGAAAAGAAAGACATTGTACAGTATCTTTATGAAAGAAACGACAAAAAAAGTCCCACTTCTATGGAGAAAAATATTTCTTCCTTTACTGATTTATTCAGAATAGCTCAAACTCATCTCAGAACTCTTTCAAAGAACCAAACCATATTAAAGAAAATGGAAATGTCCCCAGAGTTCAGGGAATTTTCTGTATATTAGGAACTATTCCTTTGCAAATGGAGAAATGCTCATGTTTTTATATCTCAGAATATATTATCTTAGTTATATCACAGGCTTGTAGTCTTGTTTAATTCTAGCTACATTTTCTATAAAACTGTTGGTCCTCAATGAGTAAACCAAAGAGCTGGTGCTCTGAACCCACCTTATTTCTATCACAAAAAGAGAATTTTCTTTTTGTTTTATTAAAGGAGCTGTAATAAGTTCTCTTGAAGAGACATAAGTTTAGCATAGCAGTAACTTAAAGATCACAAAGAAAACTCCATTTTCTTTGACCTTTTCCTTAAATGCCATCACATTGCTCTTTTCACACCTATATTTCAAAAGGCAACATAATGCTTAGGAAAATTCTCACAATACTTGGGAATAATAAGTTCCTTATGTAACTATTCATGATAGAATTTTATTATTGTACTTATTTTTATCATTATTATAGTCATCATTGTGTGTGTTGTTATTTTACTAGTATAGTTAATATAATGTAATAAAAGACTGTACTATTATAGAATTTTGTCATAGAAATGTAATATTATGTCACAAAACATGATCTGGTACTTGCAATGAGCAGTTATATCAGTATATGGAAAATCTGCCCATCCTTTCCTGCATTTTTCTTTCCTGCCTTTTCCTTTTCTGGGGCTGAATCAGAACCCTCTGATCCGAAACCTGGAAGAAACCAGAATAGAGACTTTTTGTCTAGATAGACGTACAATTATTTTCCTCTTTGTAAAATTTTTTTCTCCTCTTCTTTTGAATTATATTTATATATCTTTTTTGAAAGATACCTTTCAAAAAAGAATGGGAAGATAAATATTTAGAAATCATCTTAAGACAGTCTGGAACTGATGGAGGCTGAAGGGAGACAGTACCAATGAAAGATACAAGATGCTGGACTTCCTTTTTATTTGCACTATTAATTGGAACTATTTTAGGGAGTGTTCTAGAATATGTAAAGCATAGGCAGTCAGTGGGAAGATAAGAAAAACAGAAGCAATGATTTTAATTTCTTACTTATCATTCTTTCTTCTTTGTACTAAGAATTTCCGTGGGATAAGACAGACAACACCCACATCCCTGTGAAATGTCAGGAGCAGCATTCTCTCAGCACTCATGCTAGATAATGTGTTGCTTACCTTTACAGGTTGAGATAGGTTTTATGGGGGCTCCCCTGAAGATGCATTTGTCAAACACCTAGGAAGAGATGCAGTAAAAGTATGAAACTTTATTTAAAAGAGCAACTTTTCCTGACTACTGTAACTCTTAAACTTATAGCCAAAATCCTTGCCACAAAGGATTATATTTAGAAGACAGAATAAAACCAATACAGGCTTGATTGCACAGCCTGTGTTGATTGCCTAAAGGTTTACATTAACATAGAAGCAGTAAGAAAAAAAGGTCAGATATGTCATGCTATCTTTAACTATTCTATTTGTCTCAAGGAAGTATAAACATTTGTTTTGCACAAAGATCGGAAGGAATAGAAAATGTCTTATTCATATGGGAAATGTTGTGTTGCTGAAAATACCCAATTGCTCTCAGCTTCTTTTTGGAGTACTATTTGAAGTTTTTGGTAGATGTAAACCACAGAAACTTTTCCTTTGCTAAGTACAACTGAACCAATTTACAACGGACATGATTTTTTACCCTTCTCCTTAATTCCATCAAAGACACATTCACATGCCCTGTACTTGTGCATATTTCAAAGAGCTTCATTTTTCCTATGCCTTATCTCCACTTCAGCTGTCTGTTCAATGTGTGTTTCAGACAAAGTATTTCAAGGAGACATAGATGTACAGAATGGATATGAAGTATTTGACATTAGTTCACTTTTTCTTTAGAATAGACCTAATTATTTACCTCAAAGTGCTCTGTACATGTCAGTAAATTATAATAACACTCACAGTACTTTCATATGCCTCTATTTTACACACAGTTAAGCTTATTTAGAAGAAAGGTTATGCAACTAACCTTTGTTGTGAAGCAAGTCACCTGCCAAAACTGAAAGTGGAATATAATTATTCTTCTGGCTCACAAGAAAGTGCTCTTGTTCTTTCTTTCTTTATTTTTTTCCTTCTGTTAATTTCTGTACTTCAGCATGTATTCTTCTCTCTGTTCTATAAATCCAAGTAGCTCAGAGAGGTAAGTAGATGAGTCAGGTGAATGGCAGAAAGCAGGGAGGGCTTAAAATCCAGGGGGACTTAAAAGCCATAAGAATGACAATCCTGTATGCCCACATATAAAGGCAATATTTGTAGTGTTGACAAGCAGAGTACAATAATTTTGGCATACCAAAAAAAGGCAGTAAAAGGCAAGTTTGTTGGAGGTTTTTTTGTTGTTGTTGTGTTTTTTTTTGTTGTTGGTTTTTTTTTTTACTTTCTTTAACTCATTAAAGAACTAAACTTCTGATTTCAACTTTCCCTTTTGTTTATATACACCCACTGTTTTTGGGTCTGGAGAGTAAATGAAAGGATTTAAAATGAATCTTAATTAGATAATTCTGTAGCTGTTCCCTAGATAGAAATATGTTGCTCTAGAAACAGCAATGATAAAGCTGAAATCCCATTAGAAAAGGCAATATGTCAAATAAATATTTTTAAAGAAAAAAAAGTTTAATTTTGTTTCATAAAACATGATCTGCCTTGATAAACAATTTGCATATACTAGTACGGAACAGTTTCTCAGGATTAAGCAAACTAGTTCAAAGTCTCCTGTCTAGAACAAAATAACTAAAGTTTAATTTTCATTCTGTTAAAACATTTTGGCTTAAGGCATAACAAATTGTGTAAAGGGGAATAGACCCTTCAGCAAGCTTATAAAACTGATAACACATGCTTTCCGTCTGATATTTTGCAGTTTTGTTAATTGGTATAGAATCTTAAAGTTGAGGTGCTGAAATAAAGATTTGGGGGGAGTTTCTATGACACAGAACAGCTGTGTCATAGAAAGAAGTGTTCTGGGAAGAATTACGCATATCCTGAGCTTCATCCATGAAGGATAAAAAAGCCTTCAGTTTGACATGGGGTTGGGATTTTAAGTCCTTGATAGAATCCAGTTCTCAAATGCCACTCTCCACTTTACAGACCTGCACCTCCGCGTCTTTGTTCTGAATAAATTAAAATGAAAATATCTACTGCTAACAAGTTTGAGCTCTACCTTTAGCTCAACAGCATAAAAGGTTATGTTTAAGGTCAGAGAATAGATGAAGAACAGCCTCCTGTGTGAGATATTATTGGTATTCTCTGTTGTAATCCGGCTTTGAACACGTACATAGGCTTGGTCTGGTCTTCCCAAACAGCATGATGAAAAGATAATTCCAGAATGAATTTGGAGACTGTGCATGTGTACTTTACTATACACGGCTTGAACTAAATTCAGTGAATGTAGGAAATCCAGCAACTGTTTTCTTCTGATGATACGACCTTCAACCACACCTGCCAAAATATGTTTTTGTGTGTGTGTGTGCAAGAGGTAAACTAAGAGTGGACATTCTCTTTAGGACAGCAAGGGCTGTTGCATGTCATATCTGTTTTCAGCTTTCCCATAATTGCAGACTGCCTTCAGTTAACTCTGAGACCTACATTTTCTCTGTCAGTTTCTCTTCAGAAATGTGTCTGAAATAACAAAGGAATGTATTTCTGGTAGTGGTGTAGAGTTCCTCTTGGCCAGAGTAGCCAGTGGATGTCAGAATAGATTTTCTCTTCATTCAGAAGTGACCACAATAAAGGACACTTACAGAATCATCCAGGAAAATAAGTTTTGTTCCTAGGTAGAGAGCAGGTGCTCCAGTTGAGTCCTTACTACAAGAAGATAACTTCATAGTTCTCATGCAGAACAAAGATACTCTAGAGGCCTTCAACCTAGTACTTTGGTTCCTATGAGTTGGGGAAAATCTCAATCAAAAGACAAAGCAGAAAGACAGGAGTCATTTGTTAGCCTCTGTCATTTTCTCAAAGGTAGTATAACATGCTGGGGAATTATATAGCTGGGAGAAGTAAAGGTTGTTACTGCTTTAATACGCATCAGAAAGAGATAGGCGCTGAATGACTAAGGGATGCTTTATAGCACCTAATAGTAGGTATTTATGGCTCCTCATAGTCTCTTTTATCTGAAAGGTCTAAGGGAGGTGAATTCCAGCTGTATCTTCTGACAACTGATGAAACATAGGTTTAAAATATTTTATTTTCTATCAGGCCAAGCAGTCACCTGACTTTGTATCCAGTGCAAAGGGTCTTCGCAAATAGCAAAGAACATCACTTACCAGTAATTCATTATTCCCATCTGTTTAGATATATACATAAAGGAGTAGAACCTTCTCAAAGTGGGCTTACCTCCTCTTTGCAGAAGCATTCAGCCAGAAGAGCCTACAAACCTTGCGTAGGTATGGCTTCCAAAAACTTGAGCTGCAGAGGAATTCTTATTGCCACTTTCTGCACAGAGTCTTGACATGATTTTCAGTGTAATTTTAGGCTAACAGTTTTGCAGAGACATCAGAAGCTGGAACAATCTCCTCAAGCTGGTTTAGACCACTGCCAATTTTTCTGCATCTGTGACAATTCACTCCATGTTGATTCAGATGCTTTGTTTCCTATCCTGGTGATGCCTTAAGAACCTATAAATTAAACAACACACGCTTTCAAGATAATGTTAATATAGGAGGTAATATAAAGGTGGATCTTTATGGGAGGCCTCCAGGGGCAGTTATGGAAAAATGTCCACAAAAGCCCAAACCACATAGGGTGAATAGTTTCTATAAGTTTAGCAAATTAGCATAATGGACAAAAATCACCAATTAGGAGCACAAGTGATGAGGTAATTCCCCCTTCTGGTTCAATCCTTTTCTGGAGTGCCTGCCTTGGTACTAGCTGTACTTTGTTCATGAAAATATGTCTCAAAGAGCTGTTTTCTGGCCTTGGTTCTCAGGGAAAACCAAGATAGGATAGGGGCTTTGGAATATGATTTGTCTTTCTGCGTATTAGGGCACGGAAAAGTACTGAGAAAACTAGCTATGAATGCAATAATAGGCTACAGAGCTCCAAATATATGTGTAAAGAATACTGAGAATATGTAAAAGAAAAAAGGGAAAAAAACATCCAGCATCACTGGAATAAATCACCCTCTAGGCTACGATGTAAGAAGAAATCCTTGGAAAGTAGACTATCTTCCAGAACAGACTGAAGATATTTTCAGCTACATTAATGTTCAGTTTAACACAACCACTCCCACAGTGTCCCCTTCAGCTTCCCTCTTGTTTTCAAATATTTGAGTTCAGTTCTCATTTATTTTGTTTTGAAGCAAACATTATATCTGCAGGGATAGCTGTTTCTCTGTGCTGTCAGCTGGTGGTCAGACACACTCTTTCTAAAAACTCTAAATGTGCCTTTCCTGCCTGTGAAGTAAAGCCAGGAACATCACTGACACAAGCAGCAGGGAGGTGTGCCAATACATCGTAAATAAATACTGTGCAAGCTCTGCTGCAGTCAGACTGGGTATTGTGCATACCCTCAGCAATCTGATAGCCTGAGACTGAAAAAAATCCATCTTCTCAGGCAAACTATAAGGTTTTCAAAAAGACAATAAAAGTGCCTGAAAATTTTGATAGGTATTCCCTCTGGATGAGTCTTTTAAGCAGAGACACGTTGTCTTTCATGTAGTTCTCAGTCAGGAACCTCATTACTTTCACCAGTCTGTTAAATGCCATATTAACATTTTCTGATATACTGAAGCCCTGTGCTTTGGGTTTGTGCTGCACACAGGGTTGATAGGATAGAGATGTTTTAGTTATTGCTGAGCAGGGCTTGCACAGAGCCAAGGCCTTTTGTGCTTTTCGTACTGCCAGGCTGGTGAGGAAGCTGGGGTGCCTAGGAAGCTGGGAGGAGACACAGCTAGGACAGTTGACCCAAACTGACCAAAGGGATATTCCAGAATGTATGACATCTACTGGGGGGAAGAAAGAAGAACTGGGAAATGTTTGGAGTTACAGAGTTTGTTGTTAAAAGTAACCGTTATGTGTGACGGAACACAGTTTTCCTGGAGATGGCTCAACACTTGCCAGTCCATGGGAAGTGGTGAGTGAATTTATTACTTTACTCTGCTTGTGTGTGCAGCTTTTGGTGTCCTATTAAACTTTTGGTGTCCAGCTATTAAACTGTCTTTGGCTCAAGTTACAAATTTTCTCAGTTTTACTCTTCCGATTTTCCCCCTGATCCTGCTGGCGGGTGAGTGGGTGAGCAGGTGTATGGGGTTTGGTTGCTGGATGAGGTGAAACCATAGCACCTTCCCTTTTCCATGACAGCCCCATGGAGATTTCTGACTACCTAACAAGTGGAAGGATGCACCTACCTTGCAGAGAAGGCTTTGGCATTCGTGATTGGTTCAGTGAATATTAGAGGCTGCACTGTCACATGGAAGATTCCAGTGATGGGATCATAGGTCCTGCAGCTCCATCCCTCAGTCCTGGCTTCTTTCACATTCATCACAACTATGGTGATGTGACACAAACAGAATTTTATCCAGGAAACAACAGACTTTGCAAGAAAGAGGAAACCTGGGGATGTCCTGAGCTTTCTGTTAGAAAAAGGAATTTGCAGTACAAGTGGAAATTCATTTGCAGAAAGGCAATATTCCTGGTTTTTCTGTACATCCCATCTCTATCTCCTTGTTTGTGAAAATTCCAAAGGTGTAATCTGCACAGAACAGTAAGCAATTTTTCAGAGAGGAAAGGTGAAAATCCTGCATGTATCTGCTGAGGACGGGTCCAATTGTTTTAAATGAGGCATTGCTTGGGAATAAGGTAGATTGTCTCCAATGCCTGATCATTAAGGCATAGTTAAAAATTAATAATTTTAGGGGACGTTCATTCCTTGGTTAAATTATTTGTGGTGTCTCAAGTTTATTGAGATTTTATTTGGTAGAAATTGTATAGGCAACTGCTATGTAAGTCAGTGTAAGAGAAACTGGGAATCCTCAGCTCATTTTTATCTCCTAATTTCACTGATTTATTAATAATTAATAAACTTCAGCATTTTTATCACAACTTTCAATCACAGAATTTAAAATTGAGCTGCAAACACTAATTGGATTTCAGACTACCCATAAAATAGAACCTAGAGTGATCAAACTTTAAATTCTGTACTTGTATAACATTGTATGTGAACTGAATGAACAAGGGAAAACCTTGTGGCACTTCCCTGTTTCTTCTTTTGTGATGAAAAGTTGAAATTTAGCCATGACGAGGCATTCTGTGTTTTATTATTAGAAAAAACCAGTATGAGACACTTGAATAATAGTTGTACTAATATTGTATCTAATTGTTGCATTACTATGATAGTTTAGCTCCCAAGACTACAGCCCTTTGGCTGTTTTTCATGAACTGAAAGCCAGAGTCCTTTTTAAATAATCTTGTGATAATCTGTCAAACAGCTGCCTTCTCTGTATGTAGATACCTTATATTATCTCTGCAAGTGCAGCTTCTAACTCAAAAGAGAGCAGCTGTCAATAAGAAACTTAAGAGCATGAAAGATGGAGGACTTGAAAAAGCAATCCTTAGAATGAAAGAGCTGCAAAAAGCCCAGGAGAGAGCCCTTCAGGAAAAGAGTAACTTATTGACATAATAGGAAAGTTACTGGGGGGGAGGTTTTGAGACCAAAAGGTAATGACAGAGGTGGCTGGGAGAAGAAAAGAGGTTATAAAATGAATGTTTGAGGTTTTATCTCTAAGTATTCAGGAAAATGGTTTCTGCTCAAAAGTTTAAATTGTACTGTGAAACATCCTGAGAAAAGAAAATCGAGTTTTGTCTCTCCATTGCTACAATATGAGCTTCTTTACATATGTGATACATACATCTTATTTCC
Organism: Rhagologus leucostigma; assembly: GCA_013397725.1. Taxonomy (NCBI): domain Eukaryota; kingdom Metazoa; phylum Chordata; class Aves; order Passeriformes; genus Rhagologus; species Rhagologus leucostigma. The sequence goes on from VZTD01003022.1 coordinate 179,265, forward strand.
TTCAATTTTCTTATTATACAGCATTATTTGCAATAAGTTTCATAGGTGCCAGTGTCTCATCTGTTTGTACTAACAATGCTATTTATTATTTCAGTTTACTGATGTGTCAGGTACATATAGATCTACTTATGTTTAAATTTTTGAATGTTTTTTTTTCTTTCCTTGTTTTGATTTCTTCAGGAAACATCTCTAAGATAAATTTCTTGTAAATTTTTGGCCAGGGAGTGACTTTCTTTGATCTAATCTCAAGGTACCAAGATAACAAGTTACAGTGACATGAGATGCTCTTATAGATATGGATAGGGTTCACCCATCACTTCAAGTATTTGAAGTGCATTCACTCTTTTAAATTTTCTTTCTTTTTCAACTAATGCCTTGTCAAAATGACATCTCAAATTAAAACCCTTTTTGACTAACGTAGGTGAAATAAGTGCCTCTTTTGTGACTACTTTTAAATATTTTGGTAATAATAAAATTTGATATTATTGTTTTTATTTCCATTAAAAACATGAATGGCAAATGCTTTCTTTCCAAGAGGTGTTAAAACAGATATGTTTTGATGAAACAAACTTTACTGAAGTAGCCCTTTGAGAGGCAAAAATGGAATGAAAAGCACAAGATAATGCTCTGAGCATGAAACCTGAAGCAATTAAGTATGTAAAACAAGGAAGATTGTGTTAACTGTAGTTAAGATTAATTTTATAAAGTACAAATAGGAACATGTTGTTCTAATAATTTGCAAAAGTCATAAAGCATAGGGTTTTAGGAGTATGCTTTCTGTGTGTTGTTGGTAGATTTTAGCACTACTTTTAAAGAAATGTAACTAATTGTTCAGGCATTTGTTTGAAATATAGTCCTCTTTATGGAGTATCCTGTAGCCACAGATGAGGCTGTACCAGAGAAGCAGATTGCTTTGTGCTACCTCTTTAGAATCACCCCTGCAGGAAAATCAACCTTGAATCAAGTAGTCTAAATGTTTTACTTATCTCATTTGCTGAAAGCTCTAAATGCCATTGTCGAAAACAAGAAGGAGAGAGGATAAAAGCCAGATGAATGTCTTTGTACCACATCTTTAAGTAATACTTACTCACATTGTATATACTGCATTATATAACATGCAAGTCCACAGTGATACATGGTAGAAGTGGGAACAAACCCAGTATGAATGTTTCCTAAGAAGAAGCTCAGATCATCAGGACATTTTGTCTCCTTCAGTGAAAAAGCTGACCAAATCAGTCTTGATTTGCAAAAGAAGTATTCTACCAGTCCATGTGTTTGAATGTGAAGGTTTTGAAATAACATACGTATTACTTTAAATATGCAGACAACTAACACAATTTTTTTGGTTCTCATAAATACCCCTGGCATGCAAGGAGCCAGTACTAGTAAATCTTTTCTATATAGATACAAGGCAATGTGAATAGGAGAGGGAATATATAAGAGAACAAGCTGTTCTGAATGTTGGCATGGTCTTGATTTTTATAGCCACATGAAAATGAATCTGGCATGGTTTATTACAAAACAGTGATGGAACTACATTTGAGTGAGCAGGAAAATCTTTCACTTGCTGTTATGCTGTTACAGCTGAGCAGTATTAGAAAAATGAGTGTAAAATGGAAGTTAAAGTCACCTTTCCCAAAACGCTTAGTATAAAGAAGAGCAAATTATGTATTCTGCAATTATGAAGAAGATTCATTAATGACATATTTTCTTGCATCTACCTCTTCAAGTAAATGACATAGTAATGGCAATAGTATATTTCCAAGGTATTTTTACCAACACAGAAACTCAAAAAAATTTGCACCTAGCTCGGTTTAAATGTGTAAATTTTCCAAATCTTATATCCATGAAAAATATCTTGTATGTGCAAGTGCTTTCAAATTTCCTTTTAGACTTTACTTTTTTATATATTTAAACAAGGGGAATTCTGGCTCTGTGGTGGGAATTCTGGCTCTGTGGTAACACTGGAATCAAATAGGTCTTTTGCCTCACGGCTAGTCCATTATGACTTTGTTTAAGGAATATTTTAGGATATGCAAACTGTAGCCCTTGCTCTCTATAACCCCCAGTGCAGTGCCAGTGTTGATTTAGGTGTTTGTGTACTAGGGACTGAAGGTTCACTGCCATGCAAAGAGTGGATGGAACAGATGCAGGAAAAGTATTACAACATACTGTCAAAACACACACTGTACAAGAAATAACAGATGTGGTCAGAAGGTAGAGACATATATGTGGGCTCTGATTGTGTTATGTTACACAGTACTGGCTTTGCAGACAAGAGGTCTTGGTTACTTCTGATTTAGATTTTGTATAAAAATAATAAGATGCAAAAAAAAATCCCTCTGAATGCAATAGTGATTTCCTGTATGCAACCAAATCAACAACAACAACAACAACGAGACAAAATAGGAAATAGTTTTTCTACGTGGCAGCCCTGAAACTGTAGAGAAAATTAAAACCATAAATTAAAGTCTTAATAAGAATTTCACACTTTAATAATTTTTCAAGTGTTGTCTGGATCCTTAAGGATAGCAGCAATGAAAATAACTCTAGCTCTGGATAAAGTGATGGATTTTATATACAGATTTTGTATATATGAGTTAACCCTGAATTGCCTCAAGTACTACGGTTGGGACCCTTCAGTTTTTCAACCGGTAAGGAAGAAATGTCCAAGAAAAGAAGTTTCTCTCAAAATCTCTGTTGTCTAGTGGTTTTGGTTCACCTGTTTCATTACAAACTCTAATTTGCGTGAGTTCAAATAGATTTTTGCAGTTGCAACTCATGAATGTTTCCCACAATGTTGAAACCTTACAGAGATGTATTTACTCTTGGCTGCTTTCCTGCTTGTTTGTCAGTATTCACTTCAGTGTTCTGATACATCCGTTTGAGGTACCAAGCTGTGCTCTTTAGGTACATGGAATTGTCAACTTCAAGTGTAGATCTTCCTGGCAATAGAGCTAATACCGTGGAGTTTGTGGGCTGACGCACCTTAGAGTTTTCAAAGTAAGGCATTAAAAGGAAGACTTCAGTTTAGTTTTTCCCCCCATGACAAATGGCAAGAAAATAGCAGAGAAGGAAGAACTGGAGCGTGAAAAGAGTCATATAAATTTAATTGACTGTATTGGTCAGTTTTGATTAATAGGCTCCTCCATACTGAAATGCATGAATCTGTTTACTTTGTGTTAAAGAATGAAATCCTCCACCAGAAAACTAGCCAGCTGATTCTATCTCTTTGTTGAAGAATATTAAACCCTGTAGTCTTCTAGAGTGTTGACTTCCTTGTGCTCTGTATTGGGCTCTTATACTTGGACATAATTGTGGAGAAAGACTGATTGTAAGAAATGTAAAAATTGGCACTCAAGGGCAAATTTCAGCTGGTTCTGGTTGTAGTTAACACTCATACAGCCAAAAGTGCCCAGAGTTATTGAGAGTTTAGCTTTGAACTGAAAAGGGGGAAGACAGTGAAAAATATATTTCTAGGTATCTGTCAATACAGAAAACTCTGTACCCCGTCACATTTAATTTTATCTAACATTTTAAGAATGATGGATTCATGAAAATATATTCAGAAGAAGACACTTTTTTTTTGAAAGACATGTTCTCATAAAAATTTAGCCAAATGCATCTTTGAGTTAACTATTTTATTCCTGTGCTTCCTGATGTATTTTACATTATAAAGACAAGGATTTTCTTCTGAAAAGTGCTAGTCCTGGAATTAAATAAGTTAATGCACAGCTTTATGCTGTGTCCAGACCCCAAATCATAAAACACAGAGAATTTACTATATAGCACAGTCTTTACTATATAGCAGAAAATGAAAGACAATAAACAAATCTTTTTCTCTAGTAGTCTTGGAAATTCTTTCACTGCATCTGAGTCTGCAGTGTATAACTATTTATATGCTTACTTTATAAGTGGTTAATTTCTAAAACATAGCTGTGAAACTATCATGGAAAGATACTTTGATTTACACAGGGGAAAAATCTTTTTTTAACCTCTTTTTATTTCTTTCTTTAGCTGTTACAGTAGACACATGTCTTTGTGTAAACATTCATGGCTAGGTCCAGTTTGCCTAGCTCTAAGCAGCCTACAAAAGGAGTACAATGGATGTAAAGATTCTACATAGTGATAAGATAAGAGTGAACAACTATCAAGGACATTTTCACACATATTCAAGTTTAACTGTGGTCTGTCACTCAATAAACATGAGGAAATGCAAGAATTATTATAGCAGACCTTTTAATTTGTATGTCATTTTTTCAGTATTAGTAAATAGCAGATCCTTCAGAGAAAAGTGCAGCAGCTCCGTGATGAATAGTTAGAAATTCATTTGCTCACTAGGAAAGATAATACTACCTCCCTTTTATGAATTAGAAGTTATGTTTGGAAAAAAAAATTAAAATTTTCGCTTTTTGTTTGTTTGTTTCTTTTAAGTTTGAACAGCTGGGTGAAATTGCAGATTTCACATTTTTTAAGATCGCAGGTTTTTTTTATTGTTTTCAATATAAACACTTCCATATCTTAGACTGACAATCTCATCTTGCTGGCAAAATCTCAAATCAGCTTGAAGGGACCACAGGTGCCTTGGATGTGGGTGCAGAGTGTCTCCAGTACTTATCCATTGAAAAAGCTGCTATAAGATTTCTCACATCTTTCTAATCAACAAGAATAGTCTTGGATTATAACACTGTGAAGCAGCTTCAGGTCTGCTGTACATTTGAAACCTGTCAAAATCTCTTGTCTAGCTTAATGAAAACTAATTATGCTCTAATACCACTAGCAGCAGGGATGTTTTCTTCTATAAATATGAATAATTGTTATTGGTCGTCTCACCAGAACTGAGGTATTGGCAGAAAATACAATCAGCTCTGTATGAGAAGATTCATAAAAGACTGCCATAGCATCATCCACATGAAAAGAAATTTGCCATTAGAAAGTTGTAGGTCTAATTTCAAAACTGACAGCTTGTGTTCAACAGATTTTATCACATTAAGTGTCAGATAAACACTGTGAAAAAGACCCGTACCAGAACTGCTAATTTTTCTTCAAACTTGTGTAAACTTCTATCCAGCAATCTTCATAGAGTTAGGTGTTTTACAAACCCTTCCATGTGAGCTTTCCTCTTTAATATATTCATAGAGTTTTCACCATGACTGAATATTAGTTCTTCTGTATCATTTTGGCATTGCACTTAACCTGATTTGCCACACTCTATATGCACTTGTGAGGGTGATGAAAGACAGTTGGGTCTTTGTGTTTGTGTCTGGTCTCGCCCCTCACTCCTGCAGTCTCTGATGGGCAGCGTGGCTTGTGCTAGGATAGGAACACCAGGAGGAACTGTCCAGATGCTTACAAAATTACTGCATTCCAGAGATAGAGAAGCTGAGGAATTTTCAACTGACTTTGGTGCACATAAGCCTGAAAAAGGGTACAAAGTGCTGATGGAGACTAAGTCAAGTGGGAAAACCCATCTCAGAGGATGCAGATAGTTTCCGAGTGAATCTCCACCCTGATATGGACACCAGTGGTGTACATCCAGTCCAAATAAAGAACTTTGGTCACTTTTGGACAGGTGAATAAAAAATGCCAAGATCCAGTCAAATATGGAGATAAAATGCTAAAGTAGCTTCATGGGTGCTTTTTCTTTTCTTTGTAATGATGAAATCTGCAGGGCCAAAGAATGTAAACATGTATGCTTCCAGATGAACCTGCTTATATTATAATCCTTTAGACACAGACTCATGATGAAATCTAAGACTAAGTGAACCCAGGCACATCTCTAGACTTCCCAGAAATTTAGAGAACAAGGGGATCTCACTGGAGTTCGTGACTCAAGAGGAGAGACCATAACCTGATTGTACTATAACACATTGTAATGATAGACTTAATAGTTAAATACTGAATTGACAATATTTAGATACTGTATTAGCAATAAATCTAATCATAATCATCCACATAGTCACTGTGTCCTACCTTCTGCACCTGTCTGAGAACGTTACCTACAGGTAAGGTTCAGCACAACAGCACTGTATGCTTCACCATTCGGTGAAGGCATCAAATACATAAAGAACTAGAGAACTATAAAAACTTCTCTGCAAACTATTCAAAAGCTTTCTAAAATAGTTAGGCTAGGAAGAGTGGAATGACAGAATAATTTCCACAAACAAAAAGAAAATGAGCCAAGATATGTTATTTTGTCTTGACTAACAAAGTAATATTTTTGCTTTGTGGCTCCTTTCATTTCCAGTTTAAACAACTGCATGAAACAAACCAACACTGGAAGCGTCATTCTTGTCATTTAGCAGGAAAAAAAACAGTGAGTTTTCAGGCTTTTGCAAATGAGTTTAGGCATGTTATTCATGGGTGTCTGAATTTCTTTCCAACTCAATTCATTAACTATCTCTGTTTCCAGAATTCTCTCACATGATGAGTGAAAAATCATAATCCTATACTAGTCCAAATGAAGTGGAATAATGTAGATTATTAGAGAAGGATTATTTGTTAGAAAAAACCTTGCAAGGAGCGAATATGTGGGCAGTGTGGCTAGTCATAAGCCTCAGGTAAGTTCACATGCAGATTTATATTAGTACTAGAGGGTGTCTACCAACAGGCTTCACTCTTTACAAATAGGCAGAGGAATACTTCAGGATCAGCTTCTCTAGTTTTTCATCTTTAACATTTAAAAATTAGTCTTGCTATTCATGTCCTCCAAATTAAAGACAGGATTTACAGTCTTATAGAAAGAGAAGAGATAAGAGAAAAAAAAATGTGCAATAATAGATGCTATTAGTCTAAATAAACTCATAAACCTTTAGATAAAAAGGTAAGGATAGTTAGCTCATAATAGTTTGTCTTTGTCTTATATAGCTGACACTACACTTACTAATCTCAGATGAAGATCCTCTCCATAAATTATGTTCAGAATACTAAATTACACTCTGACTATTAAGAGAAGGAAGTTTTACCTATTTATTCAGTAAACATTTTAAAATATATATTTGGTACAGGCTACACATCCAAGCATAGATATTTTAAGGGTCACACTGAAAGCAAAATAAACTAGGAATCACTGGGTATCAAACAACATTTATCTCTGCACATACCTTTGCAGAAGAGAATACATCTGTGGTGGACTGATCTTGGCTGGATGCCAGGTGCTTACCAAAGCCACTCTATCACTTTGCTCCTGTAAGGTCCCAAACAACTTGCTCAGCCCAGCTGGGGCTTGCGGTTGTTCATGTAAACTCTGAGTTAGACCCAAGGGAGAAATACCAACAAGATATTCTAAAGAGGTCAAAACAATGGAAAGAACTTTACTGGCAAATTTAGAAGAGAACTTTGGCGAAAGTTTAGTGCAACATTCAATCAACATAAAACACTTCTCAAAGCATGAACTTGGCTTATTTAACTTAGCACACTATAAACCCATTCGATTTTAAGTTACTCAAAAGTTCAAAGAAGGAATTAGAAGAAGAAGGAAGAGAAAGAAAGAAATATAAGAAAGATATAGTAAAGCACCCATGCAGCTACCAACTCCTGGATTCCAGCGGTGTTCAGAGAGAAATTCCAAGAGGAGATAGGTTGAAAACATTTAATTGCCTTGTGTTCAGCCTTAAATACCCCTTGGACTTACTGGGGCCTTCCCCCAGGTGGGACTTCTGGTCATTTGGCCACTCAGGATCTGGACTGGGGTGCCAGGGGTGGGGTGTGGAGAATTGCCTCCGGCGTGCCAGAGGTTGGCAGCTGCTGCAGGGCTGGAATACTGGCTCTAGTGATGGGGGGTGCAGCAGAGCATGGCCTGACCTGCCCCTTTCCTCACACACATGCATCCCAAAGTATCTCAAGACACGTCTGCCGTCTCTTACAGCTCCTCAGCTGGACAGGGGAGAGGGAAGTTGAGGAAAGGTTCATGGGTTCAGATAAGAACAGGGAAAGATCACTCATGAATTACTGCCATGGGCAAAACAGACTTGACTCAGAAGAAATTACTTTTTTTTAAAATCAAATTAGAAGAGGATAAAGAGAAATGAACCAAAAGCCTGAAACCCACTTCTCCCTACACCTCCATTCTTCCCAGACTCAACTTCACAATTTTCTCTTCCTCCTTCCCTGCAGTAGTGCAGAGAGATGGGAAATGGGGGCTGCATCAGTTCATCACACATTGTCTCTACCACTCCTTCCTCCACTGGACAGGGACTCCTCACGCACTTCCCTTCCAGCATGGGGTCCTTCCCACAGGGTGCAGACCTTCACGAACTTCTCCACCACGGGTCCCCCATGGGCTCACAAGGCCTTCCAGCAAACCTGCTCCAGCACAAACTCCTCTCTCCACAGGACCACGGGTCCTCTCAGGAGCCTCCTCCAGCACGTAGTTCCCACATAGTCACAGTCTCCTGTCAGTGCATCCGCCTGCTGCAGCATGGGGACATCTATAGGCTGCAGGTGGGTCTGTACTCCACCACAGACCCCCATGGGGGGCAGACCACAACCTGTCTCACCATGATCCGCACCACAGGCTGCAGGGGAATCTCTGTTTCAGTGGCTGAAGCACCTCTTCTTCCTCTTTCTCCACTGGTCTTTGTGTCTGCAGGACTGTTGCGCCTACATGTTCTCACTCCTCTTTTTCCTGGTTAAAATAGACATTTGACAGTAATTTTTCCCCTTAAACACGTTAACCCAGAGGTGCTACCACCCCTTCTGATGGGCTCAGCCTTGGCCAGAGGCAAGTCTGGCTTGGAGCCATATGGCATTGAGTCTGTTGGACATGGAGGAAGCTTCTAGCAGCTTCTCACAGAAACCACCCCTGTAGCCTCCCCATTGCCTAAACCTTGCAATGACAATTCAGTACACTACAGTCTCTCCACCAGTGAAGTATTCAGATTCAAGCTACAAGAACAAAAGCTTTCTTTTGTCTGAAAACTGCTTTTCCCTTCACATTTTCCCAAAGTGGTCTCTAGTTCTCTGACTGAGGCTTTTGCATGATTAGTGGAAAAAGCTGATGCAGCTGCTTTAAAGTGAGCCTTTAAGGCAAAAGAGAAAATTAATAGAGATCAAACCAAACCACAGACTTACAGCAGCTAGATATCTGCTTATTGACACACCTATAACTTCTTAAGCAGAGCAGGTTGACCCTCCGTTATGGTATTACATGACTGAAAAAACGCTGAATATTGAGCTGAATATTCTAACCCTCCTCCAGGAGTACTTCATGTTACCTCATGAGACACATTCTCCATGTAATGAATGTGCAGCAGTGAAGAAGAAATTAAGTTAACAAATGCAGTTAGTATCTCTTCTTGCTCAGAAGATGCCTCTAAGGCAAAATGCTGGTCCTTTTATACTTGACAGGGATTTTGCTATTGACTTCAATGAGTCCCATGTTTACATGTAATTTAGCCAGCTTTATTAGATATATTCCCCTGAAGGCACCATTGACATTTTTGAAACTTCTGTGCATTAATTTAATTTATATACCTGTAGCAATTGTTTACAGAAAAAAATAAACTTTAAATCAGCTCACAAACCTAGTCTACTTTGTCCTTCTAAATGTGGTCTTCTGCTACACTAAAATTTCTGCTACACTAAAATAAAACCTACTAGGTAGGTTACTAGTACAGTTTATTGCACTTGACATTCTTGGGACTTTTCACGCTCTCAAAATAGTGACTGTTTAAACACTGAATTTCTGTATTTAGAAGGAAACTTGATGCGTAGGTGTTAATTTGCTTCCCATAAAATTACCTAAGTGATGTAAACAGCTGCAAACTGCTGATGAGATATTTGGTGCTGACATTCTTGTGCTTCCCTAGATTTTAAAAATTTCCATGTTTTTTTGACTGACACCTCCCTCACTACAACCTTCTTTCAGGGAGTTGTAGAGACAAGAGGTCTCCCCTGAGGCTCCTTTTACTCCAGGCTAAACAACTCCAGTTCCCTCAGCCGCTCCTCATAGGTCTTAATCTCCAGACACTTCACCTGCCGTATTGCCCTTCTCTGGACATTCTCTGGCAGCTTAACATCTTTCTTCAAGTAAGTGACCCAAAACTCAACAGTGAACTCAAGGTTCTTCCTCATCAGTGCTGAGTACAGAGGGACAATCACTGCTCTGGTCCTGCTGGCTACACTATTGCTGATACCCACCAGGATGCTCTGGGTCTTCTTGGCCACCTGGGCATCTGTAAACTGACTGATCCCCTTGTCCAGCTCATTCATTAAACAGGACTGGGGAACATTACTTGTGACCAGCCACCAGTGGAGTCTGGCCATCCAGCAAGTTTTCTACCCAGTGAAGAGAACACCCATCTAAGCTGTGAGAAACCAGTTTCTCCAGGAGAATGCTGTGGGAAATGGTATTAAAGGCTTTATTAAAGACAACACGCACAGCCTTTCCCATATCCATTAAGTGGGTCACCTTGTCATAAAAAGAGATCAGGTTCATCAAGCAGGACCTGCCTTTCCTAAACTCATGTTGGCTGGGCCTGATCACTTGATTGTCCAGCATGTGCTGTGTGATAACACTCAAGAAGATCTGTTCCATCTGTTCTACCAGCACTGAGGTCAGGCTGACAAGCCTGTAGTTCCTTGGATACTCCTTCCAAACCTTTTTGTGGATGGGCATCACACTGGCCAACCTACAGTTATCTGGACCCTCCCCAACTATCCCAGACAGCTGATAAATGCTGCAGAATGGCTCAGTGAGCTCTTCTGACAGGTCCCTCAGTACCCTTGGGTGAATCCCACCCAACCCTGTAGACCTGGGCTTGTCTAAGTGGTGTAGCACGTTGTTAAACAGTCCCGTTGTGTTTTTCACAACAGGGCACAAGCTTAGCCTCAGCAACACCTCCAAGCTAGATGAACCATCATCCTCATTGTTTTCCAGCTACACATGCAGATCCTCATATTGATTATGTAAGGGCCCCTAGGAAGGTGGAATAGTCACAGAGGAGATGCACCTGCTCTAACAGGTGGGAACTTTTTGTCATTTCCTTCTATCCCTTAGATTAGACATGGGGCCTGTCCCAGGGAAGGAAGGGTGCAATTCCAGTAGTCTAACTCTCTACTGAACTCCCGTCATCTGCATGTTGATGTTGATTTCATAATCATACAATATCCTTATGGATGCTGGAAGGTACCCATGAAGATCATTGAACTGAATCCCTGACTCCACTCTGGGCAATCCTAAAGTTAAATCCTATATCTAAGAGCATTGCTTATTTACATCTTGAATACCAGCAGAACTGGGGCGATAATAATTTCTTCGGGGGAGATTGTTCCACTGCTGGATCATCCTCTTAGGGAAGAACTTAGTAATTGCTTTAAGCCATTTCTTCATGCCCTATTGCCAACCCAGAGATAAATGATCAGCACATCCCTATCAAATTGTGAATCATTAACAGTAAAGTTAGTTTATATTTTGCATTAAATTATTGAAAATTCACAATAGAAAGTTCCTTAGTTATCCATGAAGTAATTTTATATCCAGGAAAAGAAAAATAGTAAACAAATAAGGAGATGTTTTTCTGAAAATTTACACTACTGTAATTAAATGCAGAAAAAGTAGAAACAGGGATTTAAAACTGAAGGGAAAAAGATGTATCTTCATCCATCTCAGGAAGAGATGAATCAGCAATAACCTTCTGCCTCTGGAGACCTGGTTTGAAAATGCATAATAAGTAAATAATTGTGTTCTCTGGCTTCCCCATTTAACTATCATTTGCACCATTAAATGAAAAAAAAAAAGAAAGAAGAAGAAGAAACAGCAACAACAATAAAAGACTTCATTACTTAACATGACTGACAGGAAGCGGAGACTTGTCAATAGCAGAATAGGAGGAATATGGCAGGGCAAAACTAAAGTGTATTGGCACCTGCCTGCAGTGTGTTGTGCTCTAATTAGTGCTATTAGTTCCTCATTTTTAGAAGTCAGACATCCAGTACAAAATAGTGTACTACAAAACCTGCAAAGCTGTTGCACAGGAATGGGAGAGGGCCTGTGGTGGCTTCTGCTGAGAGTGGCCTGCGGCCAGCAGGGACAATGGGCAGATCTGGCTGCTTGCCTATGAAACATCAGCTGCTGTGTTGGGTTACTGCGGCTGTTCACTGTAGGTGAGATTGCCATGGCACCACCCCGAAGTTAGAAAGACAGGGACCTTCTGATTATGGTTCCTGGGCAGCTTTTCCTGACCTCTACAACCTTAGCCAATGGATGGCAGTACCAATTTCCATTGCTATGCAAAGAGAATAAGTTAAAATTCTTTTGCATTGGATTCTTCAGACCACAAATTATAGTAAAAAAATTATAACTATTTTTAAAAATACTATAGGAATCTGCCTCATCATAAAATTTCACCACAGAGACTCCATACTGGACAGCATTTTGGTTTTTACATTCTAACATTAGAGATGACAATTTCACTGAAAGTGAAGGAAATCTTTTGTTACATTTTCACCAAATGAGAGACTGGTCACTTGGTCCATAGAAGAGCTAGCGTCTGCTTAAATGTTCTTGCCTTCAAGCAAAAGGTTGGGGTGTGAATGTATCTATTGCTGTGGAAAACTGCAGGTCAGGGGAAAGTACTTGAGATGTAATTAACATTGGAGAGTTGAGAAGGGGTTGCTACGCACCTCTTTGTTTGTTAGAAGGCAGTATCTATAATGATTCAGAGTCTGAGGAGTCAGCTGATAAAAGGCAGGTTTTGGTGCACCATAATTACAGAAATAGACTGAAATACATTTACAGAATGAAATATTTTTCTTTGTAAAAAGACAGAAGTGTGCATAATCACAAAAAAAAAGTTTCTAACCATATATAACATAAGGGTCATGCCAAGAAACAAGATGTGTATTATAATCTGAAAACTGGTATAGTGGGGCATCTCCAAAGTGGCATACGGAGAACTTCTCTGGCCTGAAACTTTATAGCAATAACTGGTTCAACAAAGTTGAACAGCAGACTGCAGTTGAACAGCAGGTTCTAGCAGACAAACTAGAAATTATAACTGGAATAAGATTGTTTCAGATGAATGCACTGCATGTAAAGAGTAAGTAAGCAAACTCAGAGGACTTGAAGATTGAAAACAGTTCAGTTGCCCTATAGCTGTCCAGTATGTCACATAACCAACTGGTGGTGGGGTTTTTTTTGTTTACTGGGGGGGTTGTGTTTTTGTTTTTTTTTTGTTTTNTTTTTGTTTTTTGTTTTTTGTTTTTTGTTTTTACTGTTTTAATCTTCTTTTTATGCACAGGAGACTGGATCATACTGAGAAGTGAAGGTTTCAATAACCAAATTATCTTTTCATTTCTACAGAATATATCTCTTCAAATGGTTTGATACTCTCCTTGAGGCACTGCATTTGGATCCACTAGGAATTCCACAAATAATTGTTTCTTTGACAAAACCTCCTCCTCTCCCAGCTGTCTCCCACTTCTGGACCCACTAGGAATTCCACAGTGGGTGTTTCTTCTCTGACACAATCACCTTCTATTCTAGCTGTCTCACTCATTTTCATCCTCTTGCCATAAGATTTGAGATGGAAAAACCATGGGTAGAAAAATCAGACCGTAAAGGCTTCTGAACTGGCTCACCTCAGAAACATGTAAAGAAATAATTTCCAGCTAACATTAGACAATTTCTAAAATTTTCCATATATTTCCAAGGTACAATGACCACAAGAAAAATTCTTCAACAGGCACTTACAGGCAATTAACTATACAGGAGATACCAAAAAAATACTGTTACAGCAATCATGCTAAATTAATTAAATCAAAGGACAAAACTGGAATAATTCTAAAGCTTATGCTTAATAGAAAAAGCTAGTCATTAAACCAAGAGTGTAAGACAGAAGGCACATTTGGGATAGCTTTGATTTTACAAGGTTTGGTACAGCTATGATGAAGGCATGATGACATGGATTTCGTACTTATTTACTGCCCATATTTTTTGTCATATTTGTGTTATCATATTGCCATATGATAGTGCCCTATTCTGTGTTTTTTGTGGGGAAATGAGTCTTGTTGTCAGTGGTGTACACATGCTATGAACCATTTTCTAACCAAAATTGTGGTTTGTGAGACTCCTCACCTGCCTCTTAAAACACTGCTAATTGTTGCAATCAATAATTTGCGTTTCAGAATGAATAGTTCAGCATAAGCATAATTTGGAATCCTATGTTCTTGCTCTGACAAGAGTATTTTTTACTTACCTTGATGAAGTATTTTCTTGTATAGTCTGTCAAACAGTGCTTCCTGGTTGAGGAAACTGTGTTTACATTGTGCAGGTGGAGGTCTGCACAAGCAAGGATTTAACTACCTCAGAAACTCTAGTAAAATAATTTGTGGATCTCACGATTTCTTTTTTCATTATGAAACACACAAATATAACAGGGTGAACTAAATAGCTCCTTCCTTAAATAACCAGTTTAATGGTAAAATGTAGAATTAAATCAGAGAATTAATTATATATCTAGCAGTGGTTTAACTACTCCTCTCTCAAAAGTAGATAATAACCTTCTCTACAATGGTATTTAAAAAAAGATGAATCTTTCTTTTAAGATTAACAAAGGGTAAAGATTCTATTTAAGAATTACACCACAAAGGGCTTATGAGATCAGAAGAGCTTTGCAAACAATATAAGAAAAAAAGAAAAAGATATATTTGAGATTTCAAATCCTAGTAAATGTATTCTGGAATATCTTGTCACAATGTCAAAAGTAGAAAACCTTCAAGTTGTGGAAAAATACTTATAAAGATGGAAGCATAACACACTTTCTTAAGCTAAAACAAGCTAAGCAATCTCATGAAGGTGATGAGAAAATGAAAGGATGACAGTCATAGATACTTTAAATTGGGTAAGCCATGACAAAAATATGTTTTCCTCTTTCCAGAAGAAAAGAAAATAAAATGTTCAGCAGCAAACAAGCAGCAGCATGCTTTGATCGCATCACTCAACCTACAGTACAGCTCTTTCCTGTTCATGTCTGCCAGCAAGATTGCCACTAACAACAGCAATCAGACTGAACAAACAGAAGCCGAGAGGAACATCAAGAAAAAGCAGCCTTCCACTTCAGTGACACAGAGATGAATTTTGCAATACTGGTGTTACCAAATGAGATTAATGTTTTCATTATCATCACTTTTATTTGATACTGAATTGTTTATAGTATACTGATGGCTTATCCTGTTACTAAACTGCCTTTGATTTACTTTTGTGAACAGGGAGGCTTATGCTAAATTTGGCAAACAGAGAAATTACAAGATTCATTTCAATTCAACATTCTTGACGTTTATTTCTGTCTCAAGGCTTGCCCTTTAAATATTGCTTCTGAGAAAGTAGGATGCATCATGTCTCTCAGCCTTAAAGACTTAAAAATTATGCTGCTAATTCTGAGGCTCTATTAATTTTGGGAATAAGGTTCTTGAATTTTTCCAAAAGCCAGTGCATTAAAATAATGCAGGCTCTACTGAAGGATTCCACACAGGAAGACATTAGAAACATTATAACTAAAGCAATTAATATGTGCCCAGGATCATCTTTTTTATTTTTCTTTTCTTTTTTAATAAGCATAAAGTCAAGATTAAGGACCACCTTTGTTTATTTTTCTATTTTTTTTTCTTTTAACCATACTATCTGCTAAAGCATGATAGAGATCTTGTTGCATAAGTCACTCCCTAAATCATTGAAATGTGACTTCGAATGTTTTTCTTCCTTTACATTATGAATTATGTTTGGTCTTTTAAGATAAAAATGCTTGCTTGTCAGACTGCCACATTGCATAGATCATGCTGGTGTTGCATTTACTTTGTTTTAGTAATAGAGTCAGCTGATACAAGTCAGTGGAAAGAACATAGTCAGCTGTCTTGCATCTACAACAGTACTCTTAGCATAATAACAATAAAAACCAATAACATTTAATTACAGTTTGATAGCTCTAGGTACTGCATCTGACCTATGATCTTTTGCAGGTTACCAATAAAAAGCAATGTTTTTGCATTTTTTGCTTTAGGTTGTATTCTCCAGATGATTACACTTGATTAAGAATAATATGTTGATAAATTATCAGGCTCAACACTAGTATAGCTGAATGCAAGAAGATGAAAATAACACTGGTGACATCATGTTCTTTGGCAGGGACAGCGTCTGCTGATACCAACAGTATGCATTTGAGTTACTATCTAGTATTGACCTAAAAAGATGGTTGTGAATGCTTCCTGCTTAAAGTTTTTTTTTAGGTATCCATGTAAAATTTAAAATTCATGACACTCATTTTCTCAATGCTTCTGTAGGCTACATACAGCTTACTGAATGCTTAAATGTCATAAAGTAAGAGAAACGCTTCATTATTTGCTCTACTGTTAAAACTGCCTGAGCAGTAAGGTTCGTGCATATTGTTGCAGTCACATCCAAGGAAGTAGTACACCATTTTCTAAAGGACATAAAGATAAAGGAAAACTAGAATGCAACCAATTAAACATACCTGATAATAATAAATTTGCTTTTGAATATCTATAAGTAGCTTTGGTTTCTCTGCCCTCATTAATAGTTTATTTTCTGGTCAGGTGCACTATTGATTGTTCTGCACTGAAACTATTTTTTCCTCATTAGCTTTCCAAACTTTCTCGCTTCAATTTTCTTCAGATACAAAAGCTGAGCAAGATTATGTGAGACTTGTTGCTTAGCAACAGTCCTATTCCTAAAACGATAATGGCTGAGCACTCCATGTCATCTTCTCATGAAGGAAGTCAGGTATCTGTCAATTTGCTCCACAGTGTTTGAGGATTTCTTTCTCTCTCTTTCCCTCCCTCCTCAATTAAAAAAGAAAGTCTAATTATTCATTAACTCACAGTTTATATAATGCATATGCAACTTACATGCGCTTTATATTTGATATGTGTGTATTTGTCCATGGGAAAACAAGTGCTTATGTTTCATCTCTCTGCAGAGCAGGAAAAAGAACCTAAAAGTGCTGACCAGTAGCAAAATTAATGGAAGGATGGGAGAAGGGAGAAGAGAAAATGAAGGTTTTGGGGGACAGCAAACCCCATCCTTTATTATAGTCTGAAATAATCTCACCCATTGAAGAAGATTTTTGGCCCTTCTAGGAAGAATAGATGTCTGGCCCCTTAAGTCCTACAGAATTTTTAAAGAGTGTAGAGGCTTGAAGAAAAAGAAATGAACTCTCTATTTGACAACAGTTAACATTTGGTTTGTTGGTCTGTTTTTTTTTAAGAGCCAGTGATTCATTCTTAATGAATCTTTATCTCTATAAAAACCAGTCCATTTACATTCCTGCTATAATTGCCCACAAATAAAAATCCTTCTATTTTAATAAAATTAACATGTCACTTAGGGGATGAATGTACATACTGTACAGAACAGATGACAAGTCCTACAGGAGAACAATTTGAACAAACAGAGAGAATATGAACAACAAGAAAACTAAATAGAAACAGAACAGTGATGTGTTTTAACCACACAGCCTGTTGTTCAGTCAAGTGGGCTTAAACAAAGACAGTTTAATAGGGAAAAAAACCCTTGCATGCACAAGCAAAGCAAAACAAGAATTCAGTCACTACTTCCCATGGGCAGGCAGGTGTTCAGCCATCTCAAGGAAAGCTGGGCTCCATTGCACCTAATGTTTGCTTAGGAAGACAAACACCATGACTCGTTCCCTCCTTTCTCTGTCTTCCCCAACTTTATATGCTGAGCATGACTACCTGGTGTCGTCATATGGTGTGGGATATTTCCTTCAGCTGGGATCACCTGCCTCGGCTCTAGACTTTCACCAGCTTCTCAACAATATAAAGCTAGGGAAAGAAGAAGGAAGGCATGGATGTTCAGAGTGACAGTGTTTGTCTGCCCAAGCTAATGCTAAGTATGATGGAATATTGCTTTCTGGAGGATGTCCACAAGAAGTGGTGAATTAAATCCTCATTTTTCTTTGCTTGTATGCAAAACTTTTACTTTTCCTATTAAACTGTCTGTATCTCAACCCATGGTATTTGTTGCTTTTACCCTTAGGATTCTCTCACCCATTATGCTGGGCAGAGTGAGAAAGTGGCTGTGTGGGGTTTAATTGCCAGGTGGGGTTAAACCATGATGGAAGTGCAGAGTAAGGGACATCTCTGAAAAGTAGAAGCAGCTTTTCTGCAGATGAACCTCCATTAGAAATTTTCTGGATTAAAGAAAGGAAATATTGGCTCCAATGACCAGTAGAATCCAGGGTTTGCAAAATCTCTTTCAATTAGTGATCTCTCTAGTGGATTGACAAAAAGCTCTTTTTGTGAAGGGTTTGGTTTACTGAGTCAAGGAGGACAGAATTATGAGTGTGACATAGATGTTGTACTTGTGATCATGCTGGGGTTTGTATTTTAGCTCAGAAGGCACAGGTGATATTCTTGACGGTTATTCCACTTCTGATCCTTGCTCTCTGCTATTCACTGAGATGCCAGATAAGGAGAGATAGCTGGAGGCAAGATCTCCTCATCAGCCTCAGTGTTTCTGTAAAAGGTTTAAGGTCACAGTAATCTGTCTCTCATGCTGGCTTTTCATGCTTATGCCTGAGTGCACTCCATCTTGCAATCACATTATGCACAGCTGACACCGTCAAGTTATATATGAAGTGGAAGGAGTTCAATGTTCACTTAAACTCTTTAGTCTTCAAAAGCTGGCCTGTGATTTTTCAGGCAGGGCATTTGACCCGAGAGACCAGAGAATATACAACATAAGCTAGGACACAGACAGGTATCTTCAAGCCAGGTGAGGTGGGAGTAATACAAATACCAAATACCGATGACAGAGGCTTGCGTGCTTACTAGATATTTTGAGGCCTTTATAGTGTTCTTGCTTACAAGCAAAGGTATCCTGGTGACATAAGAACAATTTGCTATCGTGGTAGTACATTGTTGAGTGGTCTACACTTTTCTACCTGATATAAATATTTATTAATCACATCAGCTGCTATTTTTTCTTCTCTTTTCTATGGGTATAGGAAAGTCACGTCCTGCCTGACCAATCCGACTTCCTTTCGTGACCAGATGACTTGCCGAGTGGATGAGGGGAAGGCTGTGGATGTTGTCTACCTGGACTTCAGTAAAGCCTTTGACACTGTCGCCCATGGAAAAGCTGTCAGCCCTTGGCCTGGACAGGTGCACTCTTTGCAGGATTAAAAACTGGCTGCATGGCTAGGACTGGAGAGTGGAAGTGAATCGTGCTGCACTCAGCTGGTGGATGGTCACTAGTGCTGTCCCCCAGGGATCAGTGTTGGGTCCAGTCCTGTTTAATACCTCTACTGATGGTCTGGAGGAGGGGAATGTGTCTACCATTAGCAAATTCATGGATGACACCAAGCTGGCTGGAGTGGTGATCAAGCTGGGTGGAGGGCAGGAAGGCTCTGCAGAGGGACATGGACAGGCAAGATAGGTGTGCTGAGACAGACCATCAGCAAGAGGTTCAACAAGGCCAAGTGCCAGGTCCTGCACCTGGGTCACACCAAGCGCGTACAGTAATACAGGCTAGGGGCAGAGTGTCGGGAAAGCTGCCCAGTGGAAAAGGACCTGAGGGTGCTGGTTGACAGCTGGCTGAACATGAACTGGGAGTGTGCCCAGGTGGCCAGTAGGGCCAGTGGCAGCTTTCTCTGTGTCAATACTCCAGCCAGTAGGGCTAGGGAAGTGAACATCCCCCTGTAGTCACCACTGGTGAGACCACACCTGGCTTCAGTTCCGGGCCCCTAACTTCAAAAAGGACATGGAGATACTGGAGTATATCCAGTGAAGGGCAACAAGTGAAAGGTCTAGAGAACATGCCTTATGAGGGAGCTATGGTTGTTTAGTCTCAAGAAAAAGAGGCTCAGAGGGGGACTTCATCACTTTCTACAGCTGTGACTCTGAGCACGGTGCTCTATCAGTTTAACATCAAGGTTGTGTGTTCAATCCCCGTATGTACCATACACTTGAAAGTTGGACCTGCTGAGTTGGACCTGTTGAGTTGGACCCGTTTCAACTAAGAATATTAGTGACTTACCTGAAAGGAGGTTGTAGTAAGGTGGGGACTGGTTGTTTACTGTGCTTGCAGTAAGAGGACAAGAGGAAATGGCCTTAAACTGAGACAGGGGAGATTCAGATTAGATATTAGAAATTTTTTTTTCTCTCACAGTAGTCAGGCATTGGAGTAGGTTGCCCAGGGAGCTGGTGGAGTTTCCATCCCTGGAGATGTTTAAGAGGCATCTGGATCTGGCACTAGGTGATGTGGTTGAGTGGCTAAGGGCTTATAGTGGCAGTGCTGGGTGAATGACTGGACTGGATGATCTCAAAGATCTCTTCCAATATTGATGGTTCTATGATTCTATGATTCATACAGAAAAGCTGTTCTCTGTTCTACACGTTTGCCTTCATACATAACCTAGTTTGTATTCCTCACTACCAAAATAATGAATATAACTGTGTGATACACAGTTATATCCGTGATAATTGTGTGAATGTAGATGTGTGATACATCTCTTGGAAGCTAATGTAGCCCCAAAATTATCTATGTTTAAAAGCTAACAGGAAAACAAGCCTTTAAAAATGTCTTCCACTGCCTTTCTGAAAGACAGAAGCATGTACATTTCATGGTTTGGTCTACCAATTTATTACAGTCAGTCCAAGTCAAATGCTCTTTTCCAGAATACATTAGCTGCTCTAGCACACACCAGGAAAGAGGACTTAGTAAGAGTGATGTGATGATGCCTGTGTGCTGTGTTAAACAAAGGATGTCACTCTAATATAAAAGTCATTGTATGTATCAGAACCTTTGTATTCTGACAGAATTTATAATACGAATTTATAATGTGCAAAGTAAAACAAGAATATGTAATTTTGCAAATGTTTTTGGCTGCTCAAATGAGCTAAATCAAAAATACATAGCAGTTTTTAATTCAAGGCCAGTAGAAGAAAAAACTCTCCCTTTACTTGTCCACCTCTTCCTCTTGTACTCTGTATTTCTTTGCCTCGTCATTGTTACCATGGCCTTTCCTGCAGAGCTTTCACAGGTATTGATTTCCTTTTGGCTATCTACACTCATAACCTGTCATTACCTGTATTTACTCAGTCTCCTGTTCCTCAAATTAACATGGCCTGCTACATTTTAAATGAGGTTGTAGAATTACAGTATAACTGATAGTATCATTAGTGGTTAGGATCACACTGTCTCCCTTCTTCCACTGACCTCTTCCTCCCTTGTCACCTTTCTTTTAACATTTCTACCACATAATTCAGTTATGGCAGTTAACCATTCAGCTGTACCAATAAGTTGCATATCATCTTGCACAAAAAAAAAAAAAAAGAAAAAAAAAAAGGAAAAAAAAAGAAAAAAAAGAGAGGAGTGCTCCAGCAGTTAAAAAATTGGAAGCAAATAGAGAAATCAGGGGTTTTGCTGTCTGTGTTGCTCCCTGAGTCTGCAGTTGGTTTCTGTGCTGTAAATAGGTTTAAGAAGTCACAGACCATCCTTCTCTGTTACTTCCCCAGAGTCGCTACAGACTGAATTGATTACTGAATAAACTTACCATGCCACAGCCAAACACAAAACATGAATTCGTGGAGTGGTCAAATGAGTTAGAAGGGAGAAGCAAGGACAGACCATCTCTGCTGTCAAAAGGTCGTTTGTGAAACAGCACTTAAAGAATTAATCTTTGTAATTTTGAGGTTAGTATAAGTCTGGCATAAATGGTAAGATATCCAGTCCGCTGGCTAGAAATGCTCCTGTATTCAAAATGATTGCAAATTAAGAAAATAATTGGGTTCCACCTGAACTTGCACCAGGTTTTGAACCAAAGTTCATCTGTACCAAAATCATAAACTTTCTTCTATGAAACTTTTGCTATTAGCCTGTAATAGTAATATTTTTGTCTTCTGGACAGCAAAAGGATTTGGACGGGAAAAGACACTCCACAGTATGGTTTTACTCTACCTTCCCAACACTTACTGACAGACTGCGAGAACAAGACTTGACTGTTACAGCAACTCAGGCACCCACTCTGACTTTACACACCTATAAAACCAACAAGACCACTACTTTTGCCAAAAGCTACCAAAACAATCTGGCTGATCTGGCTTGTGCATAAGAAACTATGGAAAATTATGGTGTTGATTTTGAAATTGTGCTTTCTGCCTCCCTGTTTCTTCCCTTTATCCATTTATGCCTGTGAAAATGAAGCTGAACAAAACATTCTTGGCGTAAAAAGAGGAGGTGACCATGCTGACAATATACTTGAGAATTTCTATTCAGCCTTAATAATTTCATTGCTTTACATTTTAAAATCAATCATTTTGGTCTTGGTATTATCATGTTAGTATCTCTGCAATCATTATTTCTTAACACATTTTATATAGCTTCCAGTAGACTTCAGGAAATATCTTGTTAGTTTTCTCTTGTTTTGGCAAAATTTTATTTAGTTATTAAAAGTTCAAGATAATTTTTTTTTTATTTTTTAAATTATTTTTTCTTCCTTCAGATTTTTTTTACTAGAAGTTCTGCTTTATCTTTTCCTTTACAATATTTGTTCCTTCACTTTTTATAGTGATAATTTTAGCTTCTTGCTTTCAAGGTTATTTGATTCATTGTCTTCCTGAGAGTATTTTTGCGTGATTCATTCATCAGGATATCTTCCATATACATTCTTTTCTTTTAATATTCTCTGTCAGTTCTTGTTCTGTTAATATTTCTCTCTTTCTTATCAGTCAAAATGCTAATACTTTCCCCATTGTGATGGTCCTGCTGGTATCTCATTAAACCATGGATCACACTTATTGCAGAAATACAAATAGTTGCCCATTTATTCTCCTAATAATAAACACATTCCCTTCCCTTCCCTTCCCTTCCCTTCCCTTCCCTTCCCTTCCCTTCCCTT